>JAOXOE010032062.1:0-11379 GCA_028565055.1 Phoeniculus purpureus
CGGGGCCGAGGGTTGTCGCGGCCTCTGCGGCAGCTCCCGCAGCGCGGCCCCTCCGCCCTCGGGAACGCAGCTGCGCGGGGTTCGCGGCCGGCAGGTACCCGAGGGCCCTGTCGGCCGGGCCGGGCCGCTGCCAGCAGGCCAGGCCGGGGGCTCGGGGAGCCCTTGTGCAGAGCTCAGCTGCCCGTCCGTATCGCCCTGGGCAGCTGACACAGAATCCGCCTCGCACAGCGGCCCGGGCGAGGCTCTCGTGTAGATCCCGCGATCCAGGACCCTCCTGATGCCGGGAAGTGTGAGAACGGAAATGATGCTTCCGGAAGGCTGCCCAGGGGGCTGCGGAGTCTCCTTCTGGGCGTGTTCCTGGGCGACTGGATCTAGGGGATCCTGCCGTGGTGGGGGGATTGGACGGGATGATCTTTGGAGGTCCCTTCCAAGCCCTGATGTTCTGTGACTCTGTGAAGCCCACGGCGGTACAACAGCGGTCGGCTGTACCCTGGGAGAAAGAGCAGCTGGTTCTCATTGCTCCTGTGTCTGTCCTTAGGTAATTCTAGAGGCCATGGACATACTCTTCAGAATAAGAGGAGGCTTGGATCTTGCGTTCCAGCTGGCAACTACTGACGGTGGGTTTCTCACGCTGTGAAAGATCCCCTGTGATTTATACACTTGACTGTATTTATAGAAATGACTAATTTATATGAACTCCTTAACTAACGAGGATGTTTACTTTCTTGGCATCTCACCAGATCTTCGGTGCTTCCTCCCAAATCCACGCAGATTAAGTACAGACAACGTCAGTCTTTGTCTCTGTTGATTTTCTGACAGCCCTTTCCCATCGTTTTGTAGGCTTTAATTGGAAGTAAAGTTTGAGTTGCCTCCACTTGTAGCTAGTTTTATGGACTTCTTTTTCCTACTTACGGACACGGTACCGGAGTCACTTGTCAGGGGAGTCCAAAGCCGAGCCTGAAACGCTCAGCTACCAGAAAGTGCCACTGGCAGTGGATGTGACTGCAGCAGGTTCATATTAATGCAGCTCGGGGGTTGTGCTCCAGTCTTTCAGAGAACTAGAAATGGTGAGCGAAGGTAACCCGCTGAATTCAGGTGAGACTGACCACTGCAAGGCCAGGTGGTAACAACAGATGAGACAACGGGGTGTTAGGAGTCCGGCGCTCCTGCAGCAGCCTGACTTGCGCTTCAGAACATCTGCTCAAGGCTGTCAGTGGCCACTGAGCTGGCAGAGGCAGAGCCAAGAAAGTGGCTTGAGCTCAGTTGCAGCCCGTTCCACACTGTTTGAGACAGACCTGCCAAGCGCAGCTTTAGGTCAGTTGTTGTTTCTGTGGCCATGTCTCTGGTTCCAAGAGCACTGAGGCTGTTGCAGCCAGCCAGAAGATGGCCTTTTGTTGCCCAACAGCTGTACCACAGGCAGAGGATTGACTCGGCTAATCGTGTCCTTGTTGTGTGTTGCAGAGGCGTCAACAAGAAAGGCGCTAGGATATGTTTTCAGTGATCTTGGGAACAAACTGTCGTCTGATGTTCTCGTATTAAGGATCTGCCACAGCTCCATCTACGTGTGGCCCAACAGTGGTCTGAACACCGTTCCAGAGCTGACCGATGAGTCTCCTTGTCAGGAGCTCAGACGGTTCATACAGTAAGTAGAGCTAATCCTTCTCTTTTTTCAATGCATTCTGTTCACATTCTAGAAACTTCTCTTTCTGTTGATACTTCAGACTCGATCAAGACGAAGAGACCAAACAAAAGCTTGGGAAAAAAAAGGATAAGAAGTTCCCAGATACGGTAAGTGTCTCACGCCTCACCCCAGCGACAGATTGCAGCGACAGGCTGGCACTCAAACACTGGCACATCGACCCTCCCAGGCGCTGCTCTGGGGCACCCAGTGATAGGACAAGGGGCAGCGGGTGTGAGCTGGAGCAGAGGAGGTCCCACATCAGTGGGAGAAGGACCTTCTTCCCGGTGAGGGTGACAGAGCCCTGGCAGGGGCTACCCAGGGGGGCTGTGGAGTCTCCTTCTCTGGAGACGTTTCAAACACTCCTGGCCATGTTCCTGTGCGACTGATCTATTGGATCCTGCTGTGGCAGGGGGATTGGGCTGGATGATCTTTCGAGATCCCTTCCAATCCGTAATGTTCTGCAATTTCTCTGTGCACAAAGACACACTGGCATGACTTAAAAGAATCCTTTTGGAGTCATTGAGACTCCGCACGACTCAGAGATCCATCAGAGAAGACCAAAGCATAGAAGTTTAACATTCCCAGCTCAATTTTGTATTAAAACAAGTGTTTCATTAGTGAGTTTTACAGCAGCTGTCTACCATCTGACCTTGGCTTTCTTGTTGTAGGAGATGACTCCCAGTGTCTTTATTCTCTGCAGCAGCAGGTAGTCAACGTAGACCTCATGCTGGAAATGACGTCGTCGTTAGAGGCTTTGGCCCCAGCCATCGAAAGAGAAAGAAAGGAGCACCACTACATTAGCATGACCTTGCCCGTCGATGTTGCTGTGTCTGTTTCTGCGGAAGAAACGTGGGGAAAGTAAGTGGTGTCTGTCCTGGGCTTCGCTTCTGCTGTCTCCTGAAGCACAGCTGTAGCATCAATCAGCTTAACGAAGCAGCACACAATATTGTTCTAACGGAGCTCAGCAGTTTAAGTAACAAGAGCTCCAGTAGGCAGCTTTCAGCTCTAATAATGCTGAGTCACAGCCCTTTCGCTACCTACCCAAACTGCAGCTGATCAACGCCTGACAGACTTGGACAACTGCAAGTGCTGCTCAGGGGGGAGTGCAGACAGTCAGGAGAACGTTTCAGGAATTCTCGTGTGTGGCTGTGTGTCAGAGTGAGAGCTGCAGCGGTTTGATGAGTCTTTGTCATCTCAGAACTATGCCGGGGCTGCAGCTGGGGAGGTAGAGATGGACCAAGTTAAGAGTCAGCCCCTGTGTTTGTGTCTTGTGCTTTTTTCCATCGGATTTCGCTCTGAAAGGTGCGAAATGGGGATGAGGGGGTAAAACACAAACAATCTCCGTGCAGACGTCTGCACAGACGACCGTTGTGTTGGCAGGGTCTCCTACCAGCTGTGCTTCTAATGGAAGACCAGGGTACCTGCACTGCGGAGGGCTGAATGCGCTGGGGAGCAGGTTGTGTGTGCAGACACCCCTGGAGTACAGCCCAGCGAGGTTCTGTCTGTGGCTGTGGAGTGTGGAAGCAGTAGCAGAGCAGGTGCCAGTGCGGGTGTCAGGATTCACACTTGCTCTAAGTGACTCCCAGAGCCGCAAGAGACAGTGATCCACGGGCGCTGTTTTGCTTTGACAATATTCTCTCTCATGCTTGGCAGGGTACAAAGTCTCCTGGTGAAGGCAATTCACAGGCAACTGGCTGACATGGAAAGATGCATCATGAAGTACATGAAGGGAACGTCAATCGTGATACCAGAGCAGTTTCATTTCATGTTGCCAGGAAGAAACCAGCTGGTAACCATCTCCTATCCTACCGGCATTTCAGACGATCAGCTGGCAAGTTACAGAAAGGTAAAGGCAGCAAACGCCAGCAGCACCTGACTGCTGCTGTTACTGCACTGATGTCGAATCGGCACCGACAGGCACTGCTGGTTGGCAGCTGGGGTTTGTTGTAAGTGAGGCAGGGGCTGAACGCGCAGCGTGATTCATTGGAAGTGATTTCGTACAGCCTGATCCCATTTATCTCCTAAATGACAACAGAAACATTCAAACTCCGCCGATTTCCTTTCACTTACACTTCTGGCACCGTGTTCTTTGTGGCAGAGCATCAGATCCCTTGTAGCACTTGGTCAGCAATGTCAGGCTTTCACACAAGTCCTGAAAGGATAAGGGTTGGGGCTTCTCTGTTTTGCTTCCTTGGGGTTGTGTTTTGTTGGGCTGCTTGTTTGTCTGTTTTGAGGGGGGCCTGCTTTAGACAGCATTAGACAGCTTCTGCTCAGGTGGGGCTGGCACAGCAGGAGAAGGGGATGTGGATGAGGTGGGAGAAGGTTCTGATGTGCAGTCCCTTCAGATTGAGACGTCGTGCCTGGCAGCCGCCAGCTCAGGTAACGCAGCGACACACACCCGCAGTGGGGAAAGTACCTTCTGCTGCCCGAGAGGTGCAGGAGCTGTGGGCATCTGTAACTTCCTTCCTCCGTGTGCAGCATCACTGGGTGCCTCAAACATCGCTTACTCCTTGCGTTTGCGGCAGCCTCAGGCTGTCCTGGTCTCTGTCTTCTGCTCATTCTTCTCTGATGGCTAAGTCACTAATGCAGCTGGGTTCACTGGTGGGTCAGGCACGCAGGAGGTGCTCCCCTAGCTGAGCTCATCACTCCCTTTGCTCTAAAGCTGTGTCAGGTCAGACAGGGTATCTCTGTAGATGTGGCTGCTGTGCTGTACGCACCGCCTAAGATTTAAAAACGGACTGAATCAGCTTAAACCTTAAGCTCAGCATCTCTGAGCTTCAGACGCTGCCTCAGCGTGTGGCATCTGCAAGCCTTCAGTCAGCCAGGGTTACAATTCAGAGGTTACGCATCTTTCCTGTCACAGTGTGTTAGCTCGCGTTCTCCCCAGAGGACTGTCACTCTGCTCTTCAGTGGGTCCCCAGCAGCCGGCGCTCTGGCAGTCACTGTTCGTGCTAAGTGTCACATTAAGCAGGTTTTAGTGCACTAATTTGCTCAACTATGATGTTAAAATTGTTGATGCCTCTGTTGTTTCTTACAGGTGATGGGGTTTTTGATCCCAGTTTTGAATTGTTCTCTTTATCTCTGTTCAAACTTGCATGTAGGAGTTGCATGGGGTGTTCAATCTGCCTTGTGACAGACCCTATCTCAAGAGAGCCAATGCTTATCATTTTCCAGATGAACCTTATAGAGATGGGTATCTCAGAAATCCCCACTCACACCTTAATCCACCTGGTACCGAGTCTGGCCCGGTAAGTTTACATCCAACTAGTTGTAAGAAAGCACTTTTATTTCCCTTGAGATCGGTTACTGAGAGAAGGAATTGAGATGGTTAACGTTGTACAGATGGGAAAGTTAGTCAGGGAATCATTTCAAGATTGTAAAATCCAACCCTTAACCTGTCAAGCCCGCTGCTAAACCTCGTCCTTGAGCTCTGGAACTGCACAACAGAATCACAGAACGCTGGGGATTGGAAGGGACCTCAGAAGATCACCTAGTCCAGTCCCCCTGCCGCAGGAACGTGTGCAGACGGGCTCTGAACACATCCAGGGAGTAACTCACTTGGCACAAGAGCTCCTCTGCCAAAACTAGCGCTGCCTAAGCTGCAGTTGTCCCACAGAACTGGTGCTTGCCTGCGAAAGGATGGTCAGCGCTGGCGTGTTTCCAGAGCTCCTCAGAATCAGGTCAAGAAACGAAACCTACGGATGAAGATGTTTAGGAGATAAAGACAGGAGGAGTAATCAATCACATGTGAATTTTTCCAAACATCAGCAAAACCCTACTGAAAGCTTTTACAGTGCAAGCAGCAAGTCATGCGACTTCCTTGTAAGGTGCTGCGAGTGCTTTGTGTGCTCTGTCTCTGTGTGTGTGCAGGTATCACCGCTGTACTGCTGCAGGTGCGATGGGGTTCATGTGCTCTGTCTGTCTGCGTGCAGGTGCACTCAGTACACGGTGTGTACAGTTACCACCACTACATGCAGGATCGGATCGACGACAGCGGATGGGGCTGTGCCTACCGCTCTCTGCAGACCATCTGTTCTTGGTTCAAGCACCAAGGCTACATCGACGCGCCGGTGCCAACGCACAAGGAAATTCAGCAGGTACAGGATGCCGAAGCAGGCTAATTCATTCTTGCAGGTCTGCCTGTGCTTGTACAGTTTGTTGTTTAAAGAAAACCCAAAGGCTCAAATGTCTGTATTTTCTGTTCAGCTCCAAAGTGCTCTGTGGTTGTTGCGAGTTAGTCTTTGTGACAACTCGTGTTGTGGGAGATCTGGCTCCAAGTGCTTATGAGTGTCAGGTGACGATACCTGTACAAGGAAGGCCGACGGAGTGGCTTCACAGACCAGCTGCTGCGCTCTGTTACTAGCCATCGCACCGTGAAGGCTCCCTGTGGGCCTGGGGTGACCCTCTGTGCGTAAAGGCACTGGTCGGTGCTAGTGTTCAGATCAGGCCACAGGGAATGAGCAATGTGTCCTTTTGTCTGCTTTGGGCCAGCTGGGTCCAACACGTAAACCAGCTTTGCCGGGATCGCCTGCTACTGCTGCTCACGTTTGCTTTCTCTTCTTCCTGGTGGTGGTGCAAAGGCCCTGGTGGATGCTGGAGACAAGCCTGCGGCGTTTGTGGGCTCACGGCAATGGATTGGCTCGATTGAGGTGCAGCTTGTCCTGAATCAGCTTTTTGGGATAACATCGAGGATACTCTTTGTCAGGTAAGAGCCAGCGTCAGTGTAACCGGCTGACGATCGTTACGGACCGCCTGCCTTACAGTGCCGGTGGCCGTGGCACTGCACGGGAGGTTGGGGATGGCAAGAGATCATGAATTGAACCTCACGCAGTGGCCCTGCTGCGAACCCCAGATCCCTGCCTTTGCTTGTGCCAGCCGAAGCTGGGCGACTGCAGGTGCTCCAGTGGCAGCTGGCACTTGCGGCAGATTCACTGGGCCAACGTGACCCTCTAAATTGCACGAAGAATCATCCTTTTGGATTGCCCCAGGATGTTTACACGGGAAACCCCTAAGGCACTGACTAGTCAGCGACTGGTGCAGAGAAGAAGTGTAGTGACTAACTAGAGAATGAAGCCAGTGAGGATGACAGAGGTGTCGGTTTTTCCTCCCTAGCCAGGGCTCTGAACTGGCACTGCAGGGGAGAGAGCTTGCTCATCACTTCAAGACCGAAGGAACCCCAGTTATGATTGGTAAGTGCTCAGATACTGACGAGCGCCAGTGCTGGCACACGGCCTCCCGGGCTGAACTGCAGTTCACTTAGACCTCACCTAGGGTAGTGCACGAGGGTTCATCAGAAGTAGAGATGAACCAAAAAGGACCCTGGAAAGTTCTGCAACTGACGTGGGCTGGGTATCTTCTACTGAGGATTTCTGACCCAGGATCAAAAGTCAGTCTAACTGTTGTTCCTGAAAGCTCCAAGTCAGAGCTCAGGAGCTGGCCTCCATTCTCCAGAGGGACACCAGCTCACACAGTTCTCCATGGTTCCCACCACAGAACAGGAATGTTCATGTGGGTTTGAGGAGAAGTGTGTTACCCAGACCTGGTGTAAGACCAGTTGTAATGGTCTGAGAGGTTGGTAACGTAGGAAGTGCCACTCCTGGGGTTGCCGTCGCCTGCACCGAGTGATCCCCAAGACAGCCCTGGTTTACAAGGTGAACAGTATCGAAAACAGCAGCTGCAGCTGTAAGGAAAGGTTTGGTTTAGCCATTTCCACAGACCGGATCTGGCTGTCCCTACTGTAGTCCTTTCACAACCAGGAAGTTTTCCACAGTTAAGTTTCTTTAAAGAGAAGGCGAGCAAAACAGAAGTTTGAGATAATCTCTGTACTTTGCCTGGAAGTGTTGAGGATTTAACCTACCTGGCTGACAGTGAGGATGTCTGGAAAGTAAATCCTCTAGCTGCAGTAAGTGCAGTACAATCAGTAACCTTCCCTAGTTGTAGTAGAGACGAGTTGTGTGATAACGTGAAGAGTCCGACGCAGGGCAGCTTGATAACCAGCTGGTGAGCCAGTAGAAAGTGCTGGTGCTCTTGTTTCAGCCTTGCATGTGGAGCCAGTCTCGCTGGACAGTGCTCACCAGGTTGTGTTGCTTCTCGTTTAGGTGGAGGTGTTCTGGCTCACACAATACTAGGAGTGGCTTGGAACGAGACGACGGGGAACATCAAGTATTTGGTTCTAGACCCGCACTACACTGGAGGAGAAGATCTGAAGGTTATCTTGGACAAGGTGAGACGCTGCCTGTGCACAGACGCCCACAGGCACACGTACACACCCCGCCGTGGGTTGGCATTAAACAGACCACACGCAGCCAAACAAACTGGCTGCTGTACGGCTTCCCCAGTCCCTCTGGGGAAAGTGCTGATCCCAGCTGAGCTGCAGGGGTACTGCTCTCTGTTAGCTTCTGAAACTTGTGTCTACAGAGACGACAGAGCCAGCAAGTGCATCAGCAGCACAACACCCTTTCCTCGTCAGAAGTGGCCAGGGAGGGAAGGAACTGGGTGCACTTAAAAGTTTGCAGCTCTCTTCTTCTAGGGCTCCTCGTACAACTGCGTGGTGCTCTGCAACCTTCAGAGCTTGTCAGTTTTGCTGCTGGGTCTCGATTCAGCGCTGTCTCGCTTTCTCTCGGACAGGGCTGGTGTGGCTGGAAAGGCGCCGAGTTTTGGAAGAAGGACGCCTATTACAACCTGTGCCTACCTCAGCGACCACAGGCCATTTAAGTGCTGCTCCGGCGCTGAATCGTGCATGGGAATAGCGGCTGATCTAGACCCAGCTGTCCCGCTATTTGTCTTCAGTCTGTCAAAACCCAGATGCAAGAGAACCGCTGCTCGAGTCGTTTAAATAAAGGGAAAAGTCCGAACAAAACCTCTAGCAATAGGGGCTAGCTGCAGGTAACTGTGTTTCCTCTAGACGTGGTCATTCAGTGACTGACCTTTCCTTTGGCTAGGAGAGCTGTGGTGGGCTTGGCTACCCCAGAATCTCTGCAGATTCAATGCCCCATCCTCTTACTTTACGGCATTCTTCCTGGCCAGAGAAGATGAACTGTCCGTTACCTCCCAGGTCCCATCCAGCCACCTGTCTTGTGCCCTCTGAATCTGTTCAGAGCCATCCTTTGCTTCTGCTGCTGTTGATTATGGCATCCTAGAGGAGGAGCGGGAGAAGGGCTCTGTGTGCAGACTTTCCTTGTGTTTACGCAGGGAAAGAGAAGTGAAATAAGGACCTGTAACGTGCTCCTTTATTTGTAGCTGTGTATGTACAACTGTGTATGTTCTAGGAAAACAAAACCAAAACACCACCGTCTTCTGTAAGAAGTAAAACAAACGAGCTTTCCTCCTTCTCGGAAGGAAACAACGTACCGGCACACACCTCCGGCTGCTCAGAGCACAGTCCAGGCCAGTTTCCTCAGCTGCTGGATTCCCCTGGACTCCGTGTTGTTCTTTTGTCAGCTAGGAACCCAGATCTGCCACGTGAGAAAACAAGGATGAGCCTGTAGCCAGGACACCGGTAGACCCACCTGTGTTTTCTCCCCTCCTCCCCTGCCCGTGTTAACGTAGCCTTTTCCATGGCATTCCCCACGCCCTATCCGTTTGTGCTAAGGCGAGAACCTTCAGTAGCTCTGCAAGCTGATCCGCGCTAGCAGACTTGTCAGGCCAGTCTCTGTGTCTCTAACGCTAGGTGTATTTACTTCCACACTGAAAACATGTTAGAAAATCCCAATTACAGTGACCCAACAGGATTACAAACCGTCTGATCTTCTCTTCCTGCTCAGGCATCTGCTGCTCCCATGCCCCTGTTTCTGTGCAGCTGGATCCTCCCTTGAGCCGCATCTGTCGCTTAGTGAGTTGCCAGCCTGCCCTCTCCGTTTCGCTGTCTGCATGAGCTGGATGGTTGTGAGGAACTTGGCACATTCCAGAAAGCCATGAGCCAGTGCCAGGTCTGCTGCTGTCTGTCCACTGTTGTTGCACAGGCTGAAACACAATTAACAACCGCGGGTCAGCCACGTTTGATTAGGTACTGTGAATGAGCACAGACCAAGATTAACGACGTGCTACCTTCAGACACAGGTATAGAGAGGCACAGAGAGTCAGTCCCCGACGAAGGCTTAGCAAGGACAGTCTGGGGCTCTACTCGTACAGAGGGCTGCTTGTAGATGCAAATGGGAATAGTTATTTCAGAAGACATTTGTCATCAGCCCGTGACCGGCTTAGCCTGTCAGAAAGGGCTCAGCATTAGTCAGAATGGAAAACCGGGGAGTGCTCTGCTAGCAGTACTGCAGGGGTCTGTCTTTAGCGTGGAACTAGCCTGCAGCTTGCAGTCTGCGCTACTTGGGTGTTTACAGCAGTTTCCAATGCTGCCCCTGTGAGTGCAGACACTGTAGCTTACAGTCCTCGCACGCTGTGCACGAGAGAAGGCACCGCGGGAAGCACATTTGTCCTTTGACACCGTTACTGAGACGACCGAAGGTGGATCTACTTACTCAACGTTGGCGTCACCGGCAACAAGGAGAGCGAGGCACTCCAGGCTCCCAGCTTTCGCCGCTTTATGGATCGGGGCTTCTCCAAGGCGGTCCTGCAAACGTGTACAGAGCAGGCGTGTGAAGGAAGGAGAACAGGCTGCCCCTACCTTGCTGTGCCTGTGCCTGTCTCAGGCAGTGCCACTAGGCACAGTCTGCTGCCAGCTGAGCAGTTAAAGGCGTGTAGCTAGTGAAGGGCACTCCCAGCTGCTGCTGGACGTTTAGTGTCTTCCTCACAGCCAGGCAGCGCTGTCCTGTGCAGTATCCGCTGCTTAACCTTTACCCTCTCAGAGCCAACCTACGCAGAACACACTCTGTACACCAACTACCAGCATCCTGCAGCACCACTGGGGGACTGCTTGGACCAACAGCTTGCGGCTACTAGCTCGGAGGTAGAAGCAAATAAACCCCTTCAGCTGGAGAAAGAATCCGTATGTTTGCAGGAAGCGGGGGCAGAACGCCGGAGCACAAAGGAATACTCGCACGTGTAAGAGAAGAGAGTTCCTTTGCCACGTGCGTGCAGCAGCGCCAGCACGCGTGTTGTACTGTGCCCAGCAGGCTCAACGGCTGGTGCGGTGCGGTGCGGGCAGGAGCTGCAGTTCACGCTGCAGGAAAATCCTCTGAAACAAGCAGCCCCAGGTACCTCACGGAAGACGACTGCGTGCACAGACCTCTCTGAGACAGACGGTAACAGGCACTGGAGTCACCGGCACTGCGCTGGGAGCCGGGGGGACGACAAAAGGTCCGGTCTCTTACCTGCTGGTTCAGGTTGGCTCCCGTCTGCAGCTGCCAAAGCAGGAAGGAAGCCTCCCCGCCGCCAGCGGCCAGGTGAGCTGGAGACTGCCCGAAGCCGTCCGCGGGGGCGTTCACGCCGCTGCCCGCCTCGAGCAGGGTGCGGGAGCCGCCGGCCTGCAGGGCGACATCGAAACACAAGGCTAAGTTAGCGCGACGTGATGGCCAGTGGGACCCGCGGCAGGGCCGGCAGAACCCAGCCCTCCCGCACGTCGGCCCTCGCAGAGAACGAACGAAACGCGAGGGAGCGAAGCGCCGGCTGCGCATCTCCCAGCCGGAGCCGCCCGGGCGCCGCCGAGGCCGCTCCGGGCGAGCCGCTGAGGCACAACCCGCACCTCCGCGCCGCACTCCAGCACCATCGCCGCCTCCCTGCGCGGCTCTGCGGGCTCAGGGGCCGCC
>JAOXOE010032063.1:0-11374 GCA_028565055.1 Phoeniculus purpureus
CACTTCTCCGTCTCATCCCCGCAAAGCATGGGGTTACGGGACGGCGGCCACTGGTTTGTACTGGATCCCGTCTCCACAGCAGCTCTGGAGATAAGGAGCTGAGGGGTTCTCCTCCCCCTCTGCTTTGTCCAGGAGTTCTGGGTTTCCCAGTTCAAGAAGGACAAGGAACCACTGGACACAGTCCAGCGCAAAGCAACTGAGATGATCAGGGGGCTGGAGTATCTCGTGAGTAAATGTTGAGGAGCCTGGGAACCTGTAGCTTGTAGAGGAGGGGGCTGAACGGGGATCCGATCAATGATCTGATCGATATCTAAAAGGGTGAGTGTCAGGAGGATGGGACAAGGCTCTTCTCGGTGGTGCCCACTGACAAGACAATGGGCACAAACTGGAACACCGGTGGTTCCACCTGAACAGAAGGAAGAACTTTATCCCAGTGAGTAGGCAGAGCCCTGGCCCAGGCTGCCCGGAGAGGTTGTGGAACTTCTGCTCTGGAAACGTCCCAAAGCCACCTGGACTGTTCCTGTGGGATCTGCTCTATGGAATCATGCCCTGGCAGGGGGTTGGACTGGATGATCTCCAGAGATCCCTTCTAACCCCACCAGCCTGGGACTCTGTGAAGGTGGATGTGAGAGGTGGACTCTAACTCTGTCTCTTCCAGCTCCAGCCCTGACTCCGAAGCGGCTCTTTTAGATCTCTGTGGGGTTTTTTTGTGGTTGAAAACCTCATTTTCCCTCGACTCCCGCCCCTTCAGCTCCACACAGAGGTTCGAAGGGTGAACGATTCCTGTCCCGGAGTCGCGTTTCAGCCCGGATCAAATCTCGCTGCCATGGACCAGTGCCAGGGATCGCCCCCTCGGAGCCTCCCCCAGCCCCGCCCCTACCTATCACTGCCCAATCAGCACCATAAGCACCTTCTCGCGAGGCCGCGTCCTATTGGCCCACGTGTCTGTCCCCGCCCCCTCCCTGCAACCACCAGTCAGCTGCGGCCACCGAGGCCCTGCGGCGGGGCGGCGCCTATAAAAGCAGCGGCGGGGCGGGGGGTCGTGGAGCCGTCATGGGGGATCCTGAGCGTCTGGAGCTAGTGGTGCGGAGCCCCGCGCGGAGACACCCGGACCTGCGACTCCGCGCCCGCCCCGCATGGACCGTGCGGCGCCTCAAGGCTGAACTGCGTCGCCTCGTACCCGGTGACCCGGTGAGGCGCGACACCCCGGGGCGGGGGTTCAGGGCCGGGTGGGATAGGCTGAGCTGAACCGTCGAGGGTCTCCCCGCAATGTCCCTTGTCCCCCGTCCCCGCCCGCCGCAGTCCTGCAGGCGGGTGTTGCATCAGACGCTCCGTTCCCGTTAATTATTAACAGGCGCGGGGGCAGCTCCCCAGGGGGCGGTCCCGGGCTGCGCTCAGAGAGGGAATGAGGCTTCCTCGGGGTGGGACGGGGGGCGGATTTTGGGGTGAAAACAAACAAGTTGGGGCCGCTTTGGAGTTCAGTCCCTGTGAGCAGCCCCGGTGCTGCGGGTTGTGAGTCAGTGCGGGGCTGTCAGTGCTGGTGTCGAGGTTGGCCTTGATGGTCCTGAAGGGCTTTTCTAACCGCGGGTGGTTCTGTGAGCCTGTGGGCGAAAGCAGGTGGATGCTCTAAACCCATCCCAGTGTTCACAGTGGTTCTGTGGCAGAGCAGTGCTGGGATGTCACAGAAGCACTTGACACCACCTCCCGTGCCACTCAGGTTAATGGGGCTCTGAACTGCTGTCCATAAGAAACACAAACCTGTTTGTTGGGGTTGTGATGGAGCTCCTTGCTAAGGAGGTCCTCTGTCTCCTTCCCCTGATCTGAGGTCATCTTGCATTTGAGCATCCAGCTGTTCTCACCTCATCAGCTATGGGATCTGGGTGTGTGGGCTTAGTGGGTTGGGTCAGCTTGTGCTGGTTGTGTGCAGTACAGTGGGTCACCTTGTTCTTTCTTTTCTCTCCTCAAAGACTGAGGAGGACCAAAAGCTGATTTATGCTGGGAAGCTGCTGCTTGATCATTGTTACCTGAGAGAGCTGCTGCCAAAGGTATGTATGTGGGGGGGGGGTAAAAACCCCTGAACCCCATTGGGAAGGGCTGAAATACATCGGGAGAAGTTTGTTTTTCTAACAAAACTTCTCTTATACTTCAGCATGGGGAGTCTGCTCTTCACCTCGTGTACAACCTGAAGACTGCTGCAGATGCCCCAGGAACTGCTGCAGAGGTACTGGGGCAAAGTTAACGGACTGTTCTAATCTTGAGGTTGCGGCTGAAAAGGGGAAGTCTTGAACAGCTGTTAGAAAGCTTGCTGGGATGGCAGATTTTTCTTCCTCATGCAATGGTTGAGTCATCGTTATCACTGGTTTAGGAATTAATGTAGGAGAACTTGTTTGGATTAAGCTGAGTGAAAAAATGGCTCTGCAGTTGCCTGGATATTACTCTTGTGGGATCTGATGAGGAATATCAATGCAGTGATCAGGTTGTAATGCTTCTCAGAGAAGTTCTGTGGTAGATGGGTTTTAGTCATGTACCTTGTGACCCATTGTGTCCCTGGCTGTGCTTGTGAGCAGGAGATGCAGCAGGGGCAGAGTGAAAGTGGTGGTCTGTCTGGGGTGAGGAAGGAAGAGAGGGCTGTTAGCTGAGGAGGCTTTAACTACTCAGGTTAGTGACTCAGTCTGTGCAGAAGCCAAAGATTAGCCTCTGCACTAGAACTATTGACTAGTCTGAATTACAAATGGCCAAAGCCTTGTTTCACTGTCAAGTAGAAGTGCTAATGGTGCAAAGGTGCCCCATTAGAGGCAATCTGAGCTGGTCCTGCCCATGTCTGGTGGTTGCTAGAGATAAGCGGGCTTTGCTCTGGGTATTGCACAGCTGTGTCCTCCAGAACAGCTCTTGAGCTCTGTGTGCATGAGTACTGCATGTGCTGAAATATCCAACCAGTGGAGTGCAGCTCGCTCTTCTAGTTACATTTTTATGACCTGGTGGGACCTACCCATGTGCAGAAAAATCAATGAAAGAAATGATATCGAGTCTGTCTTATGTGGCAGTAGTTTTCTTGGGAGTGTTATAAGTCTGGTGGACATGCCTGTGGCATGGTGCCCGGGACCAGTGCCAGTGCTTTGGCAGCACCACGAGGTGCTGGGCAGGACAGAGTGTGTGAACCCTGCAGCCGTTGGAAGAGAGCAGTGTGTTCTGGGTGATGTAACTTCCTTGCGTAAGGCAAAAGTGCTCTGAATAAACCTCCCTCGCTGCGTTGTGTCCCCAGGTCACAGCTGATCAGCCAAAGCTGACAGCAGAAGCTGCTCAAGAATCATCTATGTCTTCCTTGAATGGCGAAAGGCTGAGATGCTCTTCTGGTGGCCAGGCTAGAGCAGAGGCCAGTAACAGGTGAATAGGACTTCTATGTGTGTTGCTAAGGGTTTTAAAATGCTGGTGAGGTGTTGAGTTCTGATTTTTTTTTCATGCCAAACACATGGCCCTGAGCCTACAGAACATGGGATGAATGAGGTTACATGTAAAGGCTTCAGTGTAAAGGTTGGAAAAGATCTTCAAGATCATAAAGTCCAACCATCCACCCTACAACCCCCAACCACTAAACCATCTCCCGAAATGCCCTGTCTGCCTGTTGAAAACTTTCAGGGATGGTGCCTCCATTCCCTTCCTGGGCATCCTGTTCCAAGGCCTCCCCACTTTTTCTAGAATAAGTTTTTTCCTAAGATCTGATCTGACCCTCGCCTGGCACAACCTGATGCCATTTCCTCTTGTCCTGTGTCCTCCCTAGTCCCTAGGGAGAAGAGGCCAAACTCTCCTTCACTCCAACCTCCCTTCAAGTAGCTGTAGACAGTGGTGAGGTCTCTCTCAGCCTCCAGGCTGAACAGCCCCAGGTACCTCAGCCTCTACTCATCAGACCTGTTCTCCAGACCCCTAATTAGCCTAAGAAGCTGAAGATTTACTGCTCTGTCAGTTGAAAAAATCTTCCCTTTACCCAGTGGGACTTGAGACACCTTTCCTACTCTAGGAGTAATTCATGTTGAATCTGGGTGCACCAAGTGACAGAAGTTCCTTTGCGCTGTCCTGTAATAAATGACTAGCGTGGCTTGTTCTGGCTTTGCTAACAAACATGTTCAATCATCCCTAAGGCTGGAAACAACTGGACAGCCTTTCCAGAGCGCAGCCCCAGGCTTCTCTGCTTACACGACCTACAGCATGCTCCACGTGTCCTGGTTGCAGCAGATGTATGCAAGGCAATTCTACCTGCACTAGTAAGTTACTGGTGGGAGCTCTACAAATGCCTGTGGGGTGGCTGTGATCCTGCTGCTGAGCCCCAGCACTGCTCACTACAGCACACAGCACCAGTGAGGGTTGGGCACAAAAGGGAAGCAGAGAGTAGCAGAAGTTTTCTAGGCCAACTTCAGCTTCCTCCAAAGATTTTTATTTTGCAAAGTTTTGATGATATAAAGTGGGAAGTTCCTGGTTTGGCCTGCTGAATTGACTGTGCTTGCTGCTTTCTGTTTACTGGGATCTGACTTAGATGGACAAACTTTCAGTGACAATGTTGAGTGTGACAGGACTTGGCTGAGCTCTGTGCTGTACTTTGTGTTGCAGCTTGGCTTCCACTGCTGCATCTGCTGAGCCCTCCCATGCCCAACGCTCCCAGGAGATACCTGTGGCACCAGTGACTCCTCCAGCTCCTCTCCCAGACCCGTTTCCTGCACAGAATCAGCCTGGAAACCAAAATGTTGCTGCCCAGGTTAACGTGGCGGCCAACCAGAACTTGCGGATGAATGCCCAAGGGGGTCCCCTCATGGAGGAGGAGGAAGAGGGTGGCAATCGGGACTGGTTGGACTGGCTGTACTCTGCAACACTCTTCTATGTATTTGTCAACATTATCTATTTCTACTCAAGTGTCAGCAGATTCCTCCTGGTTATGGGCGGCACTGTTCTCATGTACCTGTAAGTGGATGGTGTTGATTTTCCCTAGTGAATTTGGAAGGGTTTCACAGCACTGCTGGGCTCTGGACTATGGTCAGTGTTCTGTGGCAGCTTAGCTTCATGTGACTCTTGTACCTGGGAAGGGTGAACTGCTCCACTGTCCTGCTAGAACTCAGGACTATGCCAGGATTGAGTACAGGGTGGGTGATAGTAGTTGATCTGACCTTCTGCTGTGGCTGCCTTTCTCCTTGGGGAAACTACCTGAAGCCCAGGTAGCTCTCAGAGTGGAGCCCCAGCAGCTTAGCTGTGCAGAACAGATGGACCTGGAAGGTCAATATATAAATGATGATTGCTTGTTAGGAAACCAGTGTTTGTGAGGCAGGAAGAGGGTTTCTCAGTGAAGCCATGTACTCAGGTTTTTCTGCTGCTGTTGCTACTCTGGAGAACAGACTGAGCTGAACTGAGGGGCCTTGGGACCTTTATAGATGTGGCAAGGGGAAACTTGAGATAAATCTTAGAAGCCATAAGGATAACAGGCCCTTGGCTGATGTGTTTGTGCTTATAGTCTGTCTCAAAACTTTGATCACCAGTGGAACCAACTGAGTATGAGAGCTGAAACTGGAGCATCTCAGATGATCAGCTCTTCCAACATCTGTGTAGACATGCAGAGCGAAGGTTAATCACTTCATTAAAAATCCTTAAAGTTCACTAAAGTGTAACTTCAAACAGCTTGTGGTGTGGGCTATGAGGTGCAGTGGCAGCAGAGACACAAACCTGGCCATGGTGCTGCAAGGAGATGCTTGGTCTTCCCCTCCCCCCTCATGGTTTGCTACCAGTAGGAGGCTGTGGGCATACTGGGTCAGGGCAGAATTTCCATGTGCTGGACTGTCTGGCTGCAGCTCCAAGCAGCTGCATGTTGCTCAAGCAGTGTTGATGTGACAACACAGTGATGTCCATGCAGTGTTAATGAAAAATCCATTGCTTTCCCCAGGCACCATGTGGGGTGGCTTCCATTTAGGCGAAGACCGGTTCAGCCTTTACCAGGCAATGTTCCTCCTCAAGCTGCTGTGAACCAGGACCAGAACAATAACTTACAGGTAGGGGCTTGTTGTATTTTAAACCAGGAACATGAAGCCCTGGCAAATTGTGCTCTGTGTGCGTGCTGCAGCAAAAACTTTTCTCTGCATTTCTGCAGAAATGGCCTTCTATGGGGGACTGATGGGCAGCCTGAGGCCACCGTTTGGTGTGGCTGATTCCTCTGGCCTACGCAGTATTTCTGGCTGAATGTTATCCTTGAGTTGCTCCTGTCATGGAGGGTGTTGTAGAAAGGAGTTCTCTAACTGGCTGCTTCATGGCAGGGTTTGAGGACAGAAGCAGAGTTTTGCATTTCAAGCTGCTGCCTCTCATTGGTGCCAGTGAAAAGTCACTGAGCTGCCAATATATCATTTGCCTGCTCTGGTGCTTTGTGTCTGCCTTAAAGAGCATCCTTGGACATACAGCATGGGTTAGCTATGAACACTGGTGTGCAGCTTGGCTTTCCTAACTGTGGGATACTTAATCATAGAATCATAAAGGTTGGAAAAGACCTTCTACATCATAAAGTCTGACCATCTACCCTACAACCCCCAATCACTAACCCGTCTCCTGAAACACCATGGCTGCCTGTTTGTTGAACCTCTTCAGGGATGGTGCTTCTATCCCCTCCCTGGGCAACCTGTTCCAAGGCCTCCCCACTCTTTCTGGGACAAACTTTTTCCTGAGATCCCATCTGAACTTCCCCTGGCACAACCTGACCCCTTTTCCTCTTGTCCTATTGCTAGTCCCTAGGGAGACTACCTCACTCCAACCTCCCTTCAGGGTAGTTGTAGAGTGCAATGAGATCTCTCCTGACTCTCTTCTCCAGGCTGTACAGCCCCAGCTGCTTCAGCCTCTCCCAATCAGACCTGTTCTCCAGAGCCCTAACCAGCCCACTTGCCCTTCTCTTCCTCTCCAGCACCTCAATGTCCTTTCCATACAGCCCCTTACAGTCTGACATCTGGGTAACCAAGCGTGGTGCCTGACCCTTGATCCTTCCAACATGCTTCTGAAATGGCCTCACTGATCAAATGCTCTTTGTTTTGTAGGGGGGACATGCAGGCAGAACAGATGGCTCTGAGGCACCTCCTGATGAGGAACAAATTTCCCAGAACCAGAGTAACCCCTCGTTTATGAGCACAGCATGGCTTTTCTTCAAGACTTTCTTTGCATCTCTACTTCCTGAGGGGCCTGGAGTGACCCACAACTGACTCATCACCAGTCTGCTTGTGTGGAACCATGATGGCTTCAATTGACCTGAGCGAATCAGATGCCAACCTGAATGGTTGGTGCTTCTGGCTTTCACTGATCACACAGTCGGAGCTGCAAGAAGCCTGAGGTCTGTGCAGCCCAGAGACTGATGCCTGCCCTCATCCCAAAGGCCCCGCAGTGCTTATGAGCGTAGAGGCTCATCGCTGCCAGCTTGTGCTCCGGCTACATGTGCTGAGCAAAACTGTTAGAGAAGCAAATTGCTGCTTCTGTGCAATGTGATTCCTGTGGGAATGTGTCAAACACTGAGTAAATTACACTGAGTGTAGGATCTCCACCAAAACCACTTTGCTAGGGGTGCATTAGCAGGTTTTTAGGGCAGATCTGTTTATATTGCTTCAATGATAGTTTTACATTTTCTATGTAAATATTTTCCTATGGAGGGTGTTTGAGCAGTTAAACAAATAGAGTGACTGTCAGGTGGTGATGGGTGTGATCAGCAATTATCTTGGAGTTATGGGATAAATTTTGCATTGTCTTGAGAGAATTTAAGCTTGAGGCTTCGCTTCCCCTCCAGCCCTTCCAAATATATGGGAGAAGAGTGTGTTCAGCTCTATCTTGCAAGAATTTGAGATGTAAACTTCTTCACATCCAAAAGGTGGGAAGTGAAAGCAGTCTGATGCCTATGTTCAACTTTGCATTTTTCCTGCAGAGCAGCTCTCCTGTATCACTTTTCCAATCTGGTGAAGGGCTTTGATCCAAATAAAACTTGTGGGGCAGCGATGTCCATAACTGTACCTGCTGTGCAGCTGTTGGGAGACAACTGGCAGAAAGTGCAGGGTGTGCTCTCTCCTTGCTTTTATCAACAGAGCCTGAGGGATGAGCTGGGTATGAGGGGGAAGAGATGCTCACAGAGCCTTAAACCCCCACTCTTTGCCTCTGTTCTTCAGCACCTTGGGCATTTGAAGTGCCTTGGGTAACTTGTGGCTGGTGTTTTGCTCCCTGGTGCCAAGGCCATGGACATCCTGAAGCAGGTGACTGTAGGTGTTGGGGCTCAAGGTGTCCAACTCAAGTGTGTCACTCCTGGTGCACTGTGCTGGCTATGCTGGCTCAGGGTTTGCCTTGAAGTGGAACATGCTGTCTAGGAGTGATAGGCGCTCGTGAAACTTATGCTGCCTCTCCTGGGTGCTCCCTGCAGCTGGCAGTGCTGCTGCTGCAGCAGTGTCTCACAGGGGCTGACATATCTAAGCTGCTACACACAGTTGTGACAGCTCAGCCAGTCATGCTGGATCAGCCCCTTCATATCAGGCTCTTGCTGGATATGGTTTGCTGGTGATATCAAGAGGAACAAGATCAACCTCCGTGACGGTTGTTGCTGACTTTGAACACCAGTTCCCTTTCCAAGCCTCTCACTGAGTAGCTCTTGTGTCACATCTTTGGTTTGCTGGAGGCATGGGCAGGAGTAAAATTCAGCAATGAAGTCTTTACTTGGAATGGGACAACTTGGGAGGTGAGTTTTGATGCTTCAGATGTGTTCTGTACCAGCCTTTAGGGGTGCTTTTGGAGCTCCTGTCCCCTTTCTTGCCTCAGTAATGCCTCAGTAATTTTTCAGGGTGTTTCTAACCATTGCTAGGTATCTCAAAGTTCCCAGACTCAGCGTGGAGAGTATTTTTTGAACAGCCAGGAATAAACTGATTAGTGGTTCAGGCCACCTGCCCTAGATGACTGTGAAATGTCTGAGAGGTTGCTGGAGAGCCTGAATCATCTGTTGTTTTGAGCCTTTTGCTACTCCCACAAGCAAGCAAATTAGTTTGCTTCTGTGAATCACCAGAAGACTAATCAAAATGTAGCTCAGGCCACCAGAGGGTTGTAGTGAGGCTTCTGGGACTCAGCTTTGTCTCCTGGTAACCTCTGGCAGTTTTCCCTAGTTGAGAGTCAGCCCTTGCTGGGGAAAGAGTCAAGAGAGAAACATACAGCCTGTCAAAAGGGTTGTTCTCACTGCAGAAACTTCTAACAGCTCCTTGCTTGTGGGGTCATCGAAGGTTTTTGTCACCAAAGACAGGCTCCTGCCTTCAGCTCTTGAAACAGATTTCCTGAGGAGGACCTGCTGAGCAGATAAGCCAGGCATGTGCCCTTCCCTTTTCTCCAGAGAGCTGTTTCACTTGTACACACACTTGTACCCCCACCCCATTCTCAGCAGCCAGAGATGTCCCAGTTGCTGTGCAAAGTGTCCTGTGATGGGAGGCTGGTGGTATTTGCAAAACTCTGCATCCAAAGGGTCTCTTTGGAGATTAACTGGGCCAGAGATGTTCCCTCTTCATCTCACCCAGCCCCTCTGCCCTGTAGGAACAGCTCTGGAGATGTCTGCTGGTGTTTGATGTCTGACCATGAAATGGGATGGTGGTGTGGGAGTCAGCCAGGTGCACAGCTGGACCCATATTTCTCATATTAGCACTGAAAGTTGCATTTTCTGCTGCTTCTGTCCTGATTTGTTGGTGCTGAGAAACCCAGCTGGCTGCTCTGCTGGGAAGAGCCTAGGCTGACCAGGGCACAGGTGTGTGCTAGGTTGGGTTTATCTTTTGGGGGTCATTATGTGTGGTACTGGTAGGAGGAAAAGGAATCAGGTTGGCTTCAAGGGAATTCTGTGGAAAACTGTGTGAGACTTCATTGTTTGAAACAACCTTCTTGTGGGTAGTTCATCCTCCCCAGTCTATTCTAGTTCACAAACTGGAGCTTGTGAACTTCGTGCCTAATGTCTGAGCCTGTTGTCACAATTTTTAACTCTAAGAAATAACTTCTCCAAAGCTGACCTTCTGTTTAAGCTGAGATTAAAGATCTGAGCCCTGAGCCCTGGAGCCCATCCTGCTGACTGAGCAGTGCCTGGTCAGGCTACCTGGCAGGGGTCAGGGGTGTTTCAGGAAGCAGCTGCAGAGTAACACTGAATGTTCAGGACAAGGATTAATGACCCTGCAGTGTGCCTCTGCTCTGGAGAGAGTGGGGACAAACAACCCACCCTGGCTATAAGACAATACCCAGCAGCAAGGTGCTGAGCACATGTGTGGACTCTGGGAAAAGCCTCACGCAGCAGGTATTTGTCACAATATCTTCCAGCACCCTTTTGGTAAGCACTACCGGTCACTGTGGGCACCTTTTTCTGGCTTTGAAAGCCTGTCCTGCCTCCCTTCAACCAAACTGAACCATTCCTTGGGTTCTTGGAGCTGACCTGCCTGCCACTAGCCCGACCTTGCACTGGGAGGAGGTGGTGTCCCCACCTCCAGTGCTGTCCCCACTGCCTGGTTACTTCAGGGCAGGGATGCGGCACCTCCACGTCCCACACGCTCCTACAACAGTAGGCGGAAATTCTCAGTCTTTCCTGTTCCTCGGGAGGTCAATGCCCGGCAGTGCCCTGCCTGCCCTGGTGCTCTACTCCTCTACCTTCTGCAGCCTGGGAGGTGATGGTGGAGATGCACTGCATCTGCCCTGACCAGCACCTTAGCTCTGAGCTCTTGGTCTGTTCTGCCCACCATGGGACAGCAGGACCAATGCCCTGGTTTTCCCTTCATGCTGGAATTGCTGCCCTGGGCAGGGGGTGGCTGCTGCAGGGTCCTGCTTTGGTCTCACATGTGGTGACTGACTTCAGCCCCAGCAGGTCCCAGTATCTTCTCCATGCCTGTTTCAGGAAAACTTCAATGGATGCAGGAGTTCCTGCAGTGACCAGTTGCAGATCCTACCTCTTCCCAAGGCTGAGCCACAGGCACTGGTTTGTGTGACACCAGCAGTACTGTGTCCCTGACTGGTGATGGAAGTGTCTCACTGCTTTCTGTCCTCACAGCAGGACAGAAAGCAGAGCTGGGATGAGGTTAAAGCCTCTTGGGTGTAAATCTTTTTGTGAGGTGTCTGTGGCCTGTGCAGTTTCCCAAGGTGAGGTCCCCAGTCAGGACAAGGAGGTGGAATCACAGAATCATTCAGATTGGAAAAGACCTTTGGCATCATGGAGTCCAACCATTAACCCTATTCTACAAGTTCACCCCTAAACCAGATCCCCCAACACCACATCTAAGCATCTTTTAAACTGCTCTAGGGAAGGTGACTCAACCACCACCCTGGGCAGCCCATTCCAGTGCCTGACTACTCTCTCCATGAAGAATTTTTTCCTGATGTC
>JAOXOE010032064.1:0-11373 GCA_028565055.1 Phoeniculus purpureus
TCCAGCCTGGCCTTAAACACCTCCAGGGATGGGGCCCCAACCACCTCCCTGGGCAACCCATTCCAGGCTCTCACCAATCTCACAGGGAAGAACTTCCTCCTCATATCCAATCTAAATCTTCCCAGCTCCAGCTTTGCTCCATTCCCCCTAGTCCTGTCACTACCTGATAGCCTAAAAAGTCCCTCCCCATCCTTTTTGTAGGCCCCTCTCAGATACTGGAAGACCACAAGAAGGTCACCTCGGAGCCTCCTCTTCTCCACACTGAACAGCCCCACTTCTCTCAGTCTATCCTTGTAGAGGGCTTCAGCCCTCTGATCATCCTTGTGACCTTCCTCTGGACACACTCCAGCATGTCCACATCCCTCTTCTAATAAGGGCTCCAGAACTGGATGCAGTACTCCAGGTGGGGTCTCACCAGAGCTGAGTAGAGGGGGAGAATCACTTCCCTCGATCTGCTGGCCACAGTGATTGCATCACTTCTCCTGATGCAATCCAGGATTCTTCTTCCTCTTGAGTTAGGTTGACTGTAGGTTAGTAGTGTAGGTCAACATAATGAATCTTTGCATCTTCCTATTCATAGAGATAATGTAGCCTTGAATATCAAAGTAAGTTCTCAGGCTAAACAGCCTTTTAGTTCTCATTAGGTAGTTTCCACTAATGTTTTTTATGCAGTACCTCCTCTTGGCTTACTAGCAGCTATAAACATCACACATGAATGCAACTACTCGAGAAGCTTGGGAACAGATTTTGAATTTAACGCTGGCAGGCAAGGCGTAAAGGCTGTCAGACAGCTCAGTATGGGTCAGGGCACAGGCAGAAACTCTTACAAAGTGTGCTGCCAAAAAAAGAAAGGAGAAAAAAAATTTGCATTTCTGCATGTGAAGAGGCAATAACCAAGATCTCTCAGAAGTTGCCAAGGGAAGGAAGAAAAGAGAGGGTGGAGCACTTTCTGCACCCCAAAATCATCATCCACTAGGCTAAGGTTACGTTGGCTAATTAGGCAAGTAAAGGTGGGTGAAGGCTATTGTAGGCAGTGATACAATTTGCCACCTTTCACAAATGAAAGAGATGCTGTAGCCTGTGAGCCCAGCAAACAGTTTCCAACAGTGTGAACAAGAACAACAGTAGCTTTTTTTACTTCCCATAAGTACTGTTGGCTTTGTCTGAGGGACTAGCAGCAAGAGGGGATTGTTGTGCTTCAGGGGGCTGCTGGGGTTTTTGTGTTGATTCTTAAGGGAACTGGACTGAGCCTAAAGAGAGACAGGTTTGAAAAGTGAAAGGGAAGAGAAAGGAGAGAGGAGGAAGAAGATGGAGCTGCAGAGTGAAGAGACAGCGTGGAAAGGGTCTTATCTGGATGTAGCGCTTATAAATAGGGTAAATGTGTGATTGACTGCAGAGAGTTAGCAGGAATTTAAGTCAATTAAGTTCGCTGGCCAAGCTGATTCTCTCAAGCATGCAAAACGCATTTCTTGGGTTTTGCAGCAAATATTCTTTAGAATATTTGTTCTACAGAGAAGCTGAGCCCTTGAATATTTGCTGTGATAGGATGCGAGCATACTTCTGTTTCTTTCTGTTCTACAAAATCATTGTATCCTTCATAAAAACCTACTCCTATACTTATCTCATTGAAACTTTAAACTAGTATCCCCATAGCCATGCAATCATGGTTGTCCCAAAGAATTATCAGAAATAAATTTATTTGTACCCTCTATAACTACTCTAGTAAGTGAAGGTTAATGTGCCTGTCACGTCAAAAGGAATGGTGGGTACAGTCATTAACAATTTCTTTTCTGTTAGTATCAATGGCTCCAATACCTTTCTGAAAATCAGATTTGCTCCTTCCTTTTTATCTATTTTGTCTCCCTCAACATCCAGAACTACTCCTGGTCAGATTAACTTGTATTCATTTGTGGAAATCATTCGTCAATGTATTCTGAGGACTTCTACAGCCAATACAAAAATCCATTAAATCTATGTAAGAGGTTAATCTCAACTAATAATTACTCATTAATCTTGCTGCAAATACACATTTTCTTCAGCCCATTGCCAAGTCACAAGCCTGAGCAAAAAGTGAAGTATTGAATCTGTTTTGTAAAGTTTCTTAATGACAAATTCTGGCTGACAGATTGAAAAATTAGGTCCACTGTGTTGGGGTGCGTTTGGTTTGAAAAGTGATTAACTATATGCCAGGCTGTCAAAGAAATTTTGCATGAAAAAAGAGAAGTTGTTAACGTTCTGCCTGTGCCAAATGATTTCATAATGTCCATTTTAAATATACATGGCAAAAAATAAATCAGTGGCATACAGCCCTTTTCAACTGTGAAGTTTTGAAAGTACCAAAAAACAAGCCTGAAAACTGCTTCTTTAACACCCATACTTACACACATCCCCATTTCCGCCCCCCCCCATATCTTTGACTCTAAAAACACACTTATTTTCCCTTTAAAATTTTAGTTACATCTGCTCAATAATTGAATTAACACAGGCTGTGACTTTCCTGAAGAGCTCCTTATTCTTGCCCTCTCATCAATCCCTGATTGCATCCTGGGAGACTGTGTTTTCCAGTGCTGCCAGATCCGCTGACACAGGTAGGTCATAACCTAAGGTGATTTAGAAGTCCCCCACTTGCTAAATAATTCAGCCTATTTTATGGCTATTTGCTTAATGTCCCATTTCTGCAGAGTCAGTAACGTGTCTGACAGAAGGTCAAATTGGTGGCACAGCTTCTCTCTTGAACTTTTCCTCTGCTGCTTCTCACTGTGTATCTTCACTTCTGATTGATTTTCTTAATTCAAAAATTGATGCAAGAAGTCTTTTCTAATGAAAAGGGTGTTTGTTAATATTACCTATTCTCCCTATGGATTTCTGCTACATTTTAATTTTCACTCTTGGCTCCTGACCTGTTTACCTTCTGGTTTGCTTGAAAACCCAAATCTTTGTTCTCCATACAAAATATCGTATTTCCTCTCATGTTCTATATCCTACTGTGCAGAAGGCATAATTTAATCTTCAAGATCTTATGAAGAGCAGCAGCAGCCTCCTGTTACCAGACCAGTAGAGTATATTTGTATTCAGAAAGAGAAGAAAAAGAACCTGTTTTGAGCAGCAAGTCATTACTGCTCGTCAGATATGAATTTCCAGATAAAAGGATGTATTTCTTCTTTAACTTGTGACACAAAGTCAGACTTAAAAAGCCACCTACTTGCTCAAACTTATTTGGAGGCTGAAGAAGTGACACTATATAAGATGGTGTGTGACACACAATCCTGCTGCGTGCTTGTTCTGCAGATTCAGAGTGGTGCTTGAGCTCTTTAGTTTGATAGAAAAGCTATCATAATGTTTGACGCTTGTAAAGCTCCGACATCAGAGATGCTGAACTTTACCTGACATTTGTATGCATCATACAAAATGTAGCAAGTGGAATTTGCTTATAAACATTGTTTTGTGATGAATCCACTTTGTAATCACCACACCACCAGCGGAGCATTGTACATTCTATTTGTTAGTTCCAATATGGGTTTATTCTTTATCTGATAAACTATTTTTTCCCTTGCACTTACTTTTTTATTAAATTATGCAATATTGATTTTTCCTTTATTCAAAGAATAACTGTTAACTTAAAAATTCCTATATTTGAAAAGAAAATAGCATACATTACTCAGTTCTCTAAGATTTTTTACAAACGCATCACATAGTATAATGTACTGTAAGTTTGGGTTTCTTGGTTTTCGATGGTTCTGTATTGCCAGTGTGACAGGAAAGCTGTGGAGGTAAGATGTAATCTGACTGTGCTTGTGGCAGAAGCACCTGCCTTTCTTTCATTCTTTACTGTTTTGCAAAACACTGCATTCAGCATTGTTGGACATCTAATGGATTTTTGTGATGCAGTTAACAGGCAACTGATTTATTCTGGAAGACTTACCCAGCAGTGATGCCTACCAGTGCACTGATTTTCTTCTAGTTTAACTATAGCAGTTCAAGATGAAATATTGATAACAAACTGCAGACTGCAAACTTGTCTTATTTGCACTTACAGCAATACTAGCTATCAATGCAAAAAGATTGTGGAAATAGAATATTCTTGCAGGACGTAAGGTCTCCAGTTCTTTTGTCACAGCATATGTCAACAACCGAGATTTAAAACCAAGGGAAAAGAAAACCCCTGAGTATCATGGCTGCTGCGCCCCATTTCCATACTTGCATCCAAGCTTGTAAACAGCATAGAGTGCTCAGTAGCATAGAACAGCACTGACCATTGAGCTTTGCCTACTACAGGCAGGTGGGATTTGTATTTCAAGATTACCTTTATTTGTCAGGCCCTGTGCTTGTGACAGTGATAAAATCAACCACAGGAAAAATTATGTGGATTCCAGTGTTTGGAATAGCTTACTTCTTCTTTGTCCTTTTCTTACGCATCCCAGCTCTCTTTCTGTAATATAGTGATCAGAGAAGCTTTCTGTAACAAGGCTCTGTGCAGCCCTGGTCATATTGTAGACATTCATGTTGTCTCGGTGAACCTGGGATTATCTTCAACATGCCCATTTAGGGACAGTTTTCACTGCCATGAGCAAAGTCTATCCAAGACAAACCTTTTCTGTTCTATTAGCATTTACATACAAGGATGAGAAGGTGGGTGCATGAATGGTACCTTTTGGACAGGACTTCTCCCTGTCCAAAGCAGGAATTCAAACTTAAATCAGAAGGGAAAAATTAGAGTTACAAGACCTTAAGTCTGGGGGGATAGAATCACATTTACTTTCTATTAATACTTAAGATAGCAACAGAAATAACTACTCTGTGATCTAAATCCCATTTAGTCAGAAATTAGGTGTCAGACAAGTCAATTATCAAGAATAAAGCTAAAATGGTTTATGTTCTATGAAGTGGTTCTAGTATCTGTGCATTTACCTGTCTACCCAGAGCTTTGTCATTGCTGGACACCTGCAGGTTTCACTGTGGCCGGGTGTTATGTAGAACCATCTTTTAAGGGTCATTTTCATCAGTATGAGAGATATATATGGACTCTGCAAAAGGGACAGTTTGTCAGTATAGGAATGACAATATGTGTTGTTTCCAGATTACCACTTCTGCAAATGAGATTGGTTGAACATAGCATGGGGAGTTTTTTACATGCTGCAGAGGGACACATTAGTGTACCCATCTCATAGCAGAATCCTAAGATGTTTCATTACTACTTTCAAAACAATTGGCACAAAAACAAAAGAGCAAGGACTGCTCAGGTACTATGAGCACAGGCTCCACAGCAGGAAAATACCTGAAGAGAGAAAGGTTGGTATGAGTTTAAATGTAAGTTTTGGCAAAAGGCAAAATCCTGTTTTGTTTAATTAATGATTTTCAGTGTTTAACTATCACATTGCTCCAGTAGATTCCACTTCCAGATTTGATAGTGGTGAAGGATAACCTTGCTGTTAAAACAGAAAGTGTGACATGCAACTGTGTAGCTATTAAAAATCTAGTCAGAAACGTCCAGTGAGCTGCTTACATTGAAAGCCTAGGGTTTCAACAAATTTCTGAACAATATATCCAGAAAATCCTTTTGTACCTTGGAGAAACCACCACTAACCAAATTCAATTGGATTTAAGTGCAGTACTTCTGTAAGATTTAGCTCTCCATGATAATTCCAGTTGACCTAAATCTGTTCCTTCTGTAATCAGAGTGAGTTGTACTTCAGGTTTCCAGGAAGTCACAGGATCTCAGAATCATTAAGGTTGGAAGAGACCTCCAAGATCATCCAGTCCAACTAATAACCCAACCCCACCCTGTCCACTGAAACATGTTTCCAAGTGCCACATCTACATAGTTTTTGAGCACCTCCAGGGAAAGTGACTCCCCCTGCCTGGGCAGCCTGCTTGAATCCCTGACCACTCTGTCCATGAAGACATTTCTCCTGATGTCCAATCTAAACGTCCCCTGGCACAGCTTGAGGCTGTTTCCTCTTTCCCTATTGCTAGCGACTTGTAGCTAACTTCATTAGCTTCATAGCTCGTCTTTGACCCACTCCAGCACCTCAATGTCCTTTTTTTATTGAGGTGCCCAAAACTGAACCCAATTCTTGATGTGAGGCCTCACTGGTGCCAATCACAAGGGTACAGGGAACAAGCACTTCTCTAGTCCTGCTGGCCACACTATTTCTGATACAGGCCAGGATGCCATTGGCCTTCTTGGCCATCTGGGTACACTGCTGGTTCATGTTCAGCCACTGTCCATTGGCACCCCCAGTTCCCTTACCACTAAGAAGTTGTCCATCCACTCTTACCCAAGCCTGTGGCATTGCAGAGGGTTGTTGTGACTGAAGTATAGGACCCAGCCCTTGCTCTTGTTAAACTGCATAGAGTTTACCTCAGTCTGTTGATCCAACCTGTCCAGGTCCCTCTGCAGAGCTTTCCTACCCTCAAGTAGAGCCACTTGTCCACTCAATTTGGTGTCATCTGCAAACTTGTTTATGTCCAGATGGCATAGCAGGTCAGTAACTGCTTCCTCTTGGATATTGGAAAGTATATTCCTGCTCTCCATTCCTGCCTTCCAGCCAGGAGGCCAAATACCTGGGGATAACTGGGCTGGTCATGAAAGAATGAGGCAAAGAAGATATTAAGTACCTCAGCCTTGTCCTCATCCTTGGTGATAATGCTTCAATTCATCCTGTGGTACATGGGCACAGTGTACTCTTGTGTCTTTAAGAGTACTTTCTGAAGAATGCCCAGCCTTCCTGGAGCTCTTTGTCCTTCAGGAGTCTCTCTCAGGGACTCCCTCAAGCAATATCATGAACTGGCCAAAGTCTGACCTCCAGAACTCCATTGTGGTAGTTTCCTTTACTTCACCAAGGATTGAAAACTCAATCATTTCATCATCACTAAGTCCAAGATGACCTCTGACCACCACATCTCCCACCAGACCTTCTGTTTGTAATGCTAGTGCACAACCCATCTCAAATTCTCAGATGTCTGCTGTCTAACTTAAAAGTGCCTCGTATTCGTCAAAATTCTTGCTGAGTGTTGAAAGACGTCCAGAGCTGATAGAAGATGGTGGGAAATATCTTGGTAGCTTTTCTAACAAAGTTGGTTAGCAGATCTTATTGTGCCTAGGCATGGTCTTTCTTAACGTTACTGAATTGGTTATTCTCACAGGCACCGCAAAGTCTTAAAGACTCTTTGGGCTGTAATATTTTTTAATAAGAATTCTGCTATTCATTACTGTTGGAGAACACAAAAAGTGAAAGTTGGTGGAAGGAAGTGCTATCTACTACTGTTTATTGAGACTCCAAGAATGGCTTTCTTCTTTACTATGTAAGAATAAAATTCCCTGTTTACACATTTGCCTGAGCTGAGTATGTCAGAGAAATTTGTCAGGATCTGCAGATCCGCCATGCACAACATCACACAAACCTCTTACTTGTTCTGAGAGTTGTCTTCCCTGTGGGGTACCAAATCAAGAGAGAAGCATGAGTAAAATACAGTAACACACAGTATCACAATATACTATGTTGGAAGGGACCCCAAGGATCATCCGGTCCAATCCTTTCAGCTAAAGAAATACAGTTTAAATGAGATGACCCAGCACCCTGTCATGCTGAGCCTGAAACTATTTGAACTAGAGAAATCCACCACTTCCCTGGGAAGACCATTTCAATGTCTAATAGCTGTCACAGTGAAAATATTCCTCTGGAGTCCAACTGGAATCTATCCAGGAGCAGCTTGTATTCATTACTCCTTGTTTTTTCTATGATTCCTTGTGGAAAAGGGAGTCTCTATCTTCTTGGTAGCTGCCCTTTATGTAAATGGTATAAGATCCCCACAAGCCTTCTATTCTCAAGGTGGAACAATAAGAAGCCGTGAAACAGGCCTGATCATCTGAAAAATATCTGAGGCTTTGAAGTACTTGTAGTGTTATTTCATTATAACTTTAATGTCACAAACTAGAAAATGTTTATAGAGAAAAGGGAAGGAATCTGGAGTAATGTCTGCATACATATGCCCTAGAAAGGATTTAGTAGGAAAAAACCCACACTGTAGCTCAGCATAGAAACTACCACTGAATGAATCCAGTCAAGATTTGCATGACTTTAAATGAAATAATATTTTTCTGTTGTAAACAATAAGTTTTATGTTGTACAGCAGTTTATCCTGTGCATGCATCCGGCTGGCTCACTGTACATGCTGCAGAGAAGATGAGCTCACCCTTAGCCCCAGCCTTAGTACAGCTGCCTTGAAATGTTCATAGGTTTGTCTCTCCTGAAAAACATATATTTGAGTATTGATGGTTTTCATCTGAATTAAAAAGAATCTACACAGTTGCTTGAAATGTGGAGATGTTTTAAATGGTTCTTGAAAATCCAGTGTGAAAAGGATGGGAATGTGCATTTGTGTAGATTAAAGTGAGGCGATGGATGTTAGCACAAACCCACTGAATTGCGGTTTGGTGATAACAGTTTATATGGTGCGTAAGCAGTAGAATAAAGCCTGCAGCCAACCTGCTTTCTCAAACCAAATTTTCCTTGAGTGAGCATTACTGGAAAGCCTAAAATACATTAAAGGATTTCCTTCTAATTCTCCCTGTCCAAAGTCTCAAAGTTTGCACAGCTTCATCATACAGTAAGTCAGCCATCAACAGAGCACGTAAGGATTTGTTCAGTTTTAAGTGCATAGGAATTACTGTGATTCAGAAAAACTACATATTCTAATGATGGGAAGGGTATATGGGTTTGGAATGAAAGTATTTTTCTTCCACTTTCATCAATCAGATTTATGAGGTGGGATCCCTTTAGATAAAGACAGCAATCTATACAAATGTCACATTGTTGAACAACTCTTTCATGAATATGTGGCAGTCCATTTTAATACCACGCATTGATCCTGGCAATGAGAGTGAAATCCCTTGGAATTTATTGTTAGGTTAAACTTCTCTATTAAATATACCACAGAATTGCATGAGTGCTGCCATGGATGCAATTAGCTTTATAGGGTCTGTTTTTCCATAGAGTTTTCCTGAGGTGATGATGCATATTAGCGCATTGAAATGAAACAGGATGGCCATTCACAGTATTTCAGTGAAAGAGAGAACGTGCTCAGGCTACTGGGGTATTAATTACCCCTCAGAGGTATTTTTTCATGTGGAGTAGAGATTCTATTAAATTGCCATTTATTTGTGACCTTTTAATTTATCAGAAACAGTCTTCTTTCTGGATCGCAGGCAGCAATGTACAACAAATTATTGCATTGCTCTCCTTAAATGACACTCAGAGCTTGGCAGAGCTACAAGGAAGTCAGTAGGTTAGCCTCACTGACAGAGGCTGAAATAAAGGGCTTTAAAAAAAAGGATTTTACATCATTTGCCCTCAGCAATATTTTGCTTTTTGGAAATTTTAGAAATATAGTTGACTGTTGGGCGTTGCGCTTTCAAAAGCTTCTGGGACAAATAGTTTTGTCTTATTATTATTGTTGGGGTTTTATTACTGTTTTTATTTTTATTATTAGAATTAGTGCATTGACCTCAGCAGGCTTTAACAGAAGTTTCTAATGCTAAACCTCTGAACCTGCTTAGCTGCTTTTTGTTTCTTCTCTCTGTCCCCTTATGAGGGGAGAGCAAACCCTGTGCTTAGGTCTGCCCCTGAGAGTGTGGACAAACCCAGGGAAGGTTGGTAGAAGCTGAGTCAGATTTTTTATTCCTTCAGGCAGAGAACTGTTGCTCATTCTTCCTCAATGAATGTCCTACCATATCAAGCAAAACTGACCTCAGCTTCACTTCAGCATTTTGAGAGACGGCTACTGAGATGTCCAATGGAATTTTTTAACACCCCATCAGCACTGGCAAATATTGATGATACTGCTAATAGGGCAAAATTGATGATAGGGTGCTGTGGTGGCACAGAAAAGGAGGATGGCTCTTTGTAAGTAGATAGGAGCCATTTCTAGATCTATATTGAATATAGAGTTTAAAGAAAAGGCTGAAACACAAGCATCTAGTCCAGTACTGCAACCTTTTACTTCATACAGTCCTTCAGCCTTTTATCTCAGTGTTGGCAGTAAATAATGAAGTCTGTGAACAATGGAATTTTAAAATAAATCAAATGGATATAACAATATTTAGTTTAATTAAAAACATTAGGATGGGCTCATTTTTGAATCTAAGCTGACAGTTTATTCCCATTAAGTGTTTGACCATGAAGATAGCATCACTGTGAAAGAGAGGACTGTTTTTCTTGACAGGGTCTTTGCTTACAAAATCATCAAAATGTTGCTTTCCCCCACTGCTCAGGTCACACAGGTTTGGTCAGCTGAAATGGACAGAGTGAATAAGGCCTGTTAGCAAGGAATCATCAGAAGCAAGTTTAGTCTTTGTGACTTCAGCAGAATTACTGAATTAAACATTTGCTCCATGCTGAAGAGCCATGGTAACCTTTTACAGGCATAATGACAGCTACAGGGCTCTTGTATGCGCTTAGTCATGAATATTATTAGAGCTTCTCCCTCATCTTTGTACCTGTGGCATCTTGATCCCTGACCCAGGACCCCTCAGAGAGAATTGCAAAATCATTCTGTTTGGAAGAAACCTTGAAGGTCATCAAGTCCAATCTTAATCCAGCACAGGCAAAACCACAACTAAATTGTCTCCCTAAGCACTAGGTCCACAGGTCTGTTTAAACTCCTCCAGGGAGGGTGGCTCCACCACTGCCCAAGACAGCCTGTTCCAATGTCTGATCACCCCTTCAGCGAAGAAGTTCTACCTCACATCCAGCCTAATCCTCCCCTGGTGAAGCTTGCAACCATTTTCTTGGGTCCTATGTCTTTCTGCCGGGGCGAAGAGGCTGAGCCCTGTATGAAGCTGAGTTTTGCTGTGTTTGGCAGGAGGGATCTGGTGCAGAAAGTGTTAACTTTGTTGTGTGGTCAGTGCTGGAGGTCAGGTCAGGCATTTCTAACTTTCACCCTTACTGCCTTACCTGTTTCTGAAAATTGGAGTGGAAATCACAGAATGGTTTAGGTTGAAAGGCACCTCAGAGATCATCTAGCTCTGGCCCCCAGCCATGGGCGAGGACACCTCTCACCAGACCAGGTTGCCCAGAGCCACATCCAATCTGGCCTTGAACACTTCCACAGATGGAGCAGCCACAGCTTCTCCGGGCAACCTGTTCCGGTGCCTCAGCACGCTCACAAACAAGTTTTATTTTTCCATGGGGCTCTTATTTCTGCCCAAAGTTCCATCGCTCCAGCTCTGCCGCCCGCAAAGCAGAAGTTTCAAAGACAAATAAAACCCCAGCCCGGTGCGGCCAAACCCCGCGCGGGGGGCAAGGAGTGGCCGGGCAGGGGCGGGGCCCCGGGGGGCGCCGAGATGCTTCAGGGCCCGGGCGGGCTGGGGCG
>JAOXOE010032065.1:0-11372 GCA_028565055.1 Phoeniculus purpureus
GTTCCAGCTCACACCCATTGCCCCTTGTCCTATCACTAGATGACACTGAGCAGAGCCTGGCCCCATCCTCCTGCCACCCACCCTTCACATATTTATCAACATTAATGAGGTCAGCCCTCAGTCTCCTCTTCTCCAAGCCAGACACCCAGCTCCCTCAGCCTCTACTCATCAGAGAGATGTCCCGAGCCACTATAAAACAGATCTGTCTTCAATTCTTGAATCACATTACAGACCCATGATTTCTTTTACAGCTGCAGATAAATGCACTGTGCTGGCAGTCCTGGCAACCCCTTTTCCCGCTGCTTTGTCTACCAAAGATTAGCAGTCATGCACCTGCAAAAGATCACGGCACTGGCCCCTGTTTCCTGGCATTGACAGACAATTCCTGTCAGCCCTTGGTTTGCTCTGACATATAAAGCCTCTGCTTCATCACTTGCTGCAAGAAAACATAACTTCATCTTTTACTATCCTGGAAAAATGCAATCTAAACACTCCTCTGTTCTTGCCCTCCTTACAGCTGGCACCTTGGCAGTTCTGAACAAAGTATTTCCAGAGGCCACATCCAACAGCAACAGGGCAAAGGAAAAAACCTGCAAACCCACATTTGACAGTCAGAAAGCAGAATGGACCCATAAATGGAGCAGCTCACTGAAACAGCTTCACTTGGCTCCTGTTAACAAACCTACCTGCAGGAGTCCAACCCCTTGAGCCAGTCACTCCTGATGATCTTCACTTCCCTGATGGGTGCCCAAAGCCTGTGATGGTTCTCATTGCAGCGGCTCCTTCCTAGACCCCAGGCCCAGGCTGTTGCTCTGCAGTTGCACATTGTCCCTAAGCCCACCCTGATGCTGTGGCACCTGGTCACCATGGAGGCTGTGATGAGGGACTTCTTGGGGGACCTTTGCTGTACCACGAGCCAATCCAGTACACAGAGTGAATGGAAGGGCGAATATGACAATTGGGGATTGGACTAGATGATCTTTTAAGATCCCTTCCAATCCCTAATGTTCTGTGGACATAGCTCTAAATATCTCTGCAGCTTCCTCTATTCTGCCTCCCAGTGTGAGAGAGCACGGCTGATATGGTCTGGGATTGCCTTGGGTCAGTAAAAGAGTCCCTGGCTAAGCCCTGGCTGCCTCTGTGCTTGCCATCATCCCAAGGCACTCCACAAACCTGCAGGGAGAGAAGAGAACTTCAAGGGTATCCTGGATCACACATCACAGGTATATCCTGTGGGGCAAAGGGCTGGTGGCTTCACACCCCAGCTCTGGAGCTTGGCTGGTTTCCAGAACCCACAACCTCATACTATTATATCTTCCATGCGAGGACTTCTGTATCAGTACATCAGTCAGGAAGTGCTGTTCAGGAAAGGAGCTTCCCCATGCTCAGACCTCATTGCTTCAGCTCCCAGCAAGTGGAACACGTAGTACTGGAGCTCACCATGCTGAGCCTTGCAGGCTGAGCTGGGCAAGTACCTTGGTAAAAGGGACAAGAATGAAAACAGAAGCTACTTCATTTTGTGGCAAATAACTTCTGCTCATCTCCACAGAGCACCAGCCCACCGTTTTCCTTCTAGGAACAAAACCAACCCCAGCACACCAAGAAAAGCTTTACTGTTGCTTTTATCATCAGCAACCTCAAAAGAGCAGTTTGCAAGGGCCTTACAGCACAGAGCTCCTATAAATACTGCTGATCTAGGGCTACTTTTCAGCCAGACTCCATCCTCCTGACACCCACCCTTCACATAGTTATCAACATTCATGAGGTCACCCCTCGGTCCCCTTTAAGCTAAAGAGCTCCAGCTCCCTCAGCCTCTACTCATCAGGGAGATGTTCCACTCCCTTCATCATCTTTGTGGCTCTGAGCTGGACTCTCTCCAGCAGTTCCATGTCTTTCTTGAACTGAGGGGCTCAGAACTGGACACAATCCTCCAGATGTGGTCTCACCAGGGCAGAGTAGAGGGGGAGAAGAACCTCTCTTGATCAGCTGAACACCCCAGGATGCCGTTGGCATTCTTGGCCACAAGGGCACACTGCTGGCTCATGGTCATCCTGCTGCCCCTCAGGACCCCCAGGTCCCTTTCTCCTACACTGGTCTCCAACAGGTCAGTCCCCAGCCTATACTGGTACCTGGGGTTGTTCTTGCCCCCTCCCTGGCAGCCTCTTCGGGTTTCACCAGCCCATCCCCTCACTTGAGGGCAGCCCAGCTCGTACCACTGGCTGCCAGCAAGAGGTAACAGATCTGTAAATGCAGCTCCCTTAGGAAAATGCCCCAAGCCTTTTGATAAGAGATGTCTAGTCTTAAAAAACAGATGTGGCTCCCCAGTGCTAGGGGACACTGATGTCACTTGTCTCAAAAAATTCCAAGCAAATAAGCCAAGAGAAGAAGAGAGGAGAAACCTCAGACGTTGAACAAGACACAAAGGGCCTCAACCATCCCTGTGTCCTGGGGTGGGCTCTTACAAACTGCGGGAGGCATCACAGTCACCTCGCAGACCTTCCAGGGGAAGCCGCCGTGGTTTTCATCCTGACATCATCCACCCAAACCCGCAGTTAGACAGGGGGCGTTTTGGGAGCTGCCTCTGTGTCTGTAGAGAGACCACTCCAAGTCTGTAATGACTTGCACCCAGCTGTCCCACAGGACATCCAGGCCATGGCAAGCTCCTCACAGACACATCCCTGCTCCACAGCACAGGCAGATGACTGAGGAGCACAGGCACCTAGGATGCAGCTCCGGGTGCTGATGAGGAAAACATCACCTGGCAGTCAGACACCTTTCTCCCGACTTCTTTCCAGTTTCTTGGATCTTGTCTTTGCTTCCAGACTGGAATTAGCAGTACCATGTAGGCTTTGCATTGCCTCTGGTTCACTAATTGCCATTAGTTCATGGATTTCTCCTCCCATGGAGACCCGGCAGCTGCTGCTATCTCGCCAGCTAATTTCTCATATATTTCTTTTCAAGTCCAAATTGAATTAGCGAGCACAAGTAATGAGGGGTGGCAGGAAGGAAAAAGGACAGATAAAAGCTGACAGAGAGCAGATGCCTGTCTCAGCCGCTGTTACACCAATAGGCAGTGGGGGTGAACGTCAGGTGAGTGAGAGAAACCATGACATAGATAAACTACTTGCAGGGGCTTGATAATCAGCTACTTACATAAGGGCTCGGAAAATTCCCTCCCCTCAGGGCACCGAGATCTCTCTGATCTTCCCCCCCAAGCTTTGGTTAGTTCAAGTCACACATTGAGAAGGAGCTGATTTGCATTAGAAAAATGTTGAGTAGTGTGGGAACAAATGGAAGGAAGACCAGCAGGAAAGTCCATCCTGAGAGCAGAGCCCAGGAAAACAACAACAGCCCATACAGCCACAGGCACAAATCCTCAGCTGAACGAAAAGTTAACCCTCCCCACCGACAGTAACAGGAGCTTACAACTGCATCCCCCAGACTGTGCTCCAAGTTCCTATAGAAAGTTAAATGAAGGTGAAAGCCCTTACATTGAAGGCAGCCAGGGACAACAACTCTGGAGCTGCAGGGAGCAACACAAAGCTCTGGAAAGGAACCTGGGAATGGAAGGTGGGACCCACAGATGGAAGAAGAGGGAATCCAGCAGGACAGTCTAGTCCAGGGCAGGATGGAGACAAAAGCTCAACCTGAGAGCACAGCTACCTTCTCCATAAAAGCACTCATGAGGCACAAAGGGTCCTTCCTGCAGGAGCTGCACCGTGCCACACCACACCAAGGAGCAAACTGGGCACCCAGCTGCAGTGAAGCCATGTGAGCACAGCACTGATCCCAGACCAATGCCCCCCACCTGCCACTTTGGCTGTCTGATTTACTGTGCATCAACACAGCTGGCTGCAGGACAGAGTGACAGCTTCAGTGCAGAGCTTCCCATGTGCACTGAACGTAGATGTTCATCCCGAATGACTAACCCTAACCCTTCCCTCAAGCAGAGTTCCACCTTATTTCAGGGCTTCCTCACAGAAACTGCCCCGTGAACGGCTCCACTAACAGAGGTGAGAGAGGATTTGCACTTCTTTTAAAGACCTCTCTCTTTCCTTATTTCCTCGAATCTTTGTTAAAGTTGTGTGAAATTATCTCGGAGGAACTGGGGTTCCTCCAAGAAGTAAGGGGCAAAGGATTTGTTCACAGAGGTTTCTTTCAACTCTTCCAATTTCCAGTCTCACAGAATCACAGAACATTAGGGATTGGAAGGGACCTCAAAAGATCACTGATGCCCTCCCTTGATGCCCTCCCGGGCTGTGCAGACCCTGCTGAAGAAATGAAACCGTCACATTTTTAATGTAAGTGGTTTTATCACTTCTGTTTGCCAGATATTTTATTGTTAGGAAAACAAGCAAATGAAACCTCCCACTGGTTTTATTGTAAATAGATCAGGCACTTGAAACCCTTCGGTCACTTGCAACTTGTTTCACAAAAAATAAGCTGCCTTTCAATTCCAAAGTTCACGCTGGGTAGCAGAGGAGGAGGAAGGTGCAACCCTTTAGTCCTCACTGTAGTTTGCTTGTCAGATCTGCCTGCTTCCTTCTGTGTGAGCAGCTTCTGGCAGCTGATTGAGATCTCCTCCTCACTGTGCATGAAGACAGTGTTGCATGAGATGTCTCCAGTGTCTTCTGGAGGAGAAGACATCCCCGGGTCACAGAATCACAGAACGTTAGGGATTGGAAGGGACCTCGAAAGATCATCCAGTCCAACCCCCCTGCCAAAGCAGGATCCCCTAGATCCAGTTGCACAGGAACATACCCAGGTGGGTTGAAAACCTCAAGCCCTCCCCAGGGCAGCCTGTGTCCCTGGTCACTCTCTGCACCCCTTCACCCCTGTGCTACCCCCAATCTCATCTGAGCCATGTTTCCTACAGGCACTGTATCCCCCCGAGCTTTGCAGGCAGCTTCTCTTTCCAGCTAGGAAAGATGACGTTCAATCCCCTTTGCCCAGAGGCTCTCTCACAGTCCCTCAGGGAGGTAAAAGGAAGTGACTGTTTATTAGCAGAGGATCCGAATGGAAAGAGCTGCAGCAGGCAAATCAGTGTGAGGCATTCACTGCCTGAGCCTGGTAGTCCTGCCTAAAACAACTGGTTTTGCCGAGAAAAGGAAGGCAAAAAAGCCAAAAACAGGAAAAAGAAAGACACAGGCAAGCACTGAGAAACCCAGCTTCTCCTCGTCTCACCTGGGAGCTGCTCATCTCTGTGCTACGCCTGTGAACTCAGCACACCCTTTCGGGTGGGTGTCCGGAGGATGGAGCCAGGCTCTGCTCAGGGGCATCTAACGATAGCACAGGGGGCAGTGGGTGTGAGCTGGAACGCAGGAGGCTCCACATCAATCTGAGAAGGACCTTCTTCCCAGTGAGGGTGACAGAGCACTGAAGGGGCTGCCCAGGGGGGTCGTGGAGTCTCCTTCTCTGGAGAGGTGTAAAACCCACCTGGACGTGTTCCTGTGTGACTGGATGTAGGGGATCCTGCTGTCGTGGGGGGATTGGACTGGATGATCTTTCGACATCCCTTTCAATCCCTAACGTTCTGTGATTCCATGATACAGGGCTGCTTTTATGGCGCAGTTGTTTGGGTGCTCTGGTTTGGTGAGTAGCTGGGCTCCCGCTCACTCACCCTGCTCGTGATACTTTCCTGGCCAGCTAAGGAGTTCGTTTCAACAGGAGTAACCCTCTCCATTTCCCCACTCCCCCATTAAAAGTACCAGTGGAGCAGGTAGCAACACTGGTGTGGACTGGGAGGTTCCTGGCAGGACCCCACACTGCCCTCCTCCAGCTTTGCCTGAGAACATGCCCGAGGCTGGAGGTAGGCGGCAGAGGGCACTGGGAAAACGAAGGAGCCAGAAATAAAGCTAGAGAGGAAGTTCAGAAATAGCCGGCTTTTTCCTGTAAGTTTGAGTTATTTCATTAACTTGGTGCTGGTGGTTTTGCTTTCTGGAGGGGTTTTTCCCCTCAATGGGGAAAAAAAGGACGGGGAGAAGCCTTGTGAAACAGGCAAGGAAATAAAAAACCTTTCAAGGCAAACAGAGGGAGAAAATAGAAGGATTTAAGAGGAACGATGCCAAGGATAAGATCTTCCCCTAGGTACCTGTCAGATCTTCATCGCAAAGAAAGAACAGAAACCTAGAACAGCGTGAAAACCTCCTTCCTCTTCCTCCCAGGCTATCAGCATTGCCATTTGCAGCTGGGTCCCTGTAGCCCTTGCTGGTGCACACCCTGGGGCTGGGGTTGCTGCTCCCCACAGCCAGCCAGGGACACGTTCTTGGGTGGGAGCCCAGGCTCCCTGTCTTCAAAAAACCACACGGCCCTTCCATCTTGGAACATTTGCCCTGCTCTGCTTTCTGTGACTCTGCTGGCTACTGCCCTCTCATCCCACGGACCTGGCACAACCCTACAGCTCACTGAGCCAGGCACATGGTCTGGGGCATGAGCACAGACAGGATTTCAACAGCAGAAGCTGTAGGAAGAGGTGGCGAGCCCAAAGGTGATCAAACCGAATGCATCTGCTCTGCTGAGGGCTCCTGCTTTCTTCAGCCTCCATCAGCTCCTTCTGCAGCCCAGCTGCTTGAGAGGTTTGCTCAGCTGCAAACCCCCTGGAGGGACTTGGCCAGTCAGTCCAGTCTCTGCCCAGCCTGGGGAGCTGGCTACAGCATGGACACACCTGGGCATGTGTGCTGGTGGCAAGGAATAAAGCAGTAGAGAAGCAGCAGATTCTCTTCGTACCAGGGATGGAGCCGCATTCCCTGCGACGACATGTCAGACTAGCCACTATCTGCCGCGTATGCACCTGCCACCCGGATCAAATCCACGTCTGTCACACATGGAAAGTGAAAAGGACACTGCCGGCTGCACAGTCCCCTGCATCACCACACGTGGACTCGTGAGGGAGATTGCTGGGGAAGTCGGCTGCGATGCAGAGCTGTAACCGGTTACTGATCGGTGGCTTCCACCTGAGGATCTCAAAGTGTTTTCTACAACCTCTCGTCAGTTTGTCAAACTTCTTTAAATGCAGCCCCATGCCAGCGGTGAGTGTGGAGATGGCAGAGAGTCACAGGGTGGTCTGTAGGTGAGATGATGGGTACCAGGCTTTGTCTTCCACCCAGAACCTGAGCCCTGACAGGAGCTGTCCCAGGGAACCAACCTGGCACAGGTGCTCCACATGTGGGACCAGACACAAGCTCCCTCCCGAAAGGAGCTGAGGCTCGGCTGCCAGAGGAAAACACCCCACACAGACATTATTAATGACTGCCTCATGGGGACACTGTTCGCTGTGGTTCCGGCAGTGTCTCAGCCCACACCGAAATCCTGGCTGCAGTTTTCCAGCTGGCCTGAGCTGTATCGAGGGTAGGCTACATGCAGCCACTGGGACCAAGTGCACTTGAAAACTCAGGGATGGCAGGAATTTGGGTAGGAATCTGCTCATCTCTTTTTGGCCGCTTGGATTTGAGCCTTAATCACCGTTTCTGTTTACCTTCCACCTCTAGCCAAAGGATGTGGACAGCAGCTGAAGGACAAGGGAGCAGCCTGTGCCACCCCAGGGGGCTGAGGCAGAGGGACGTAGCTGTACCACTGGCTGTTGGTGTGGGTGCTGCTTGCACCCCGTCACCCAGGGTGAGTGGTGCCCACCTGGTGGGGGGTGGCCTTGGGCCTTCCAGGGCACCAGAGGGACACAGACCCTCATGCCGGCTGCCAGCGCAGGCTGAAAGGCTGCAGCAAAGGAGGTTCATGCCAATGGCAGCTGCTCTGTGCATTGCCATGGCAACACATCTGCTTCCTCCATTTCCTGCTCCCTGCTAGGGGATGAAGCCAGCCCCCCAGCACCAACACAAGCCCGAGAGAAGCCCAAGTTCCAACAAAACACCTTTTTACTCACCATTTACACAAGGACCGCAAATCCCTTTACTCTGCTACAGGAGCCTTGCTGCTGCTGCTGCCCTGTTCATGCAAAAGCCACATCACCACTGAGCACTCAGGTGTCCCTGCAGCACCAGGGCCAGCAGCACCCTTCCCTCCATGGGTATCATCACACCCCACAGGACACAACAGCTCCCACCTCATCACCTCAGTGCTTCCCAGGCCTGCAAGCCCACAGAGGTTTGATGACCACTGGGTTGTCCTTTCAGGTACCTTTCATAGGTTTCCCAAGAGAGGTCTTTTGCTTTGGGAGATTCATGCAAACCTCCAGGGATCAGAAGCTTCAAGCTCCTAGTGATACACCAGTTACTTACTCAGCCCTGCTCACCTCCCTGAAGAAAACACCCACAGGTACTCGGGTGCTTACAGGACAGTGTGGATCATGGTGCCAAGAAAGAGGCCCCATTACTCTGGAGCAGCTGCAAAGAGCATCCTCTTGCAGTAGAGCAGGACCACAGATGCCCCGTGTTCAGCTGTTGGTGCCACCCTGTGCAACTGCTTTCTGAAGCTGGGCACAATCAGCAGCTTGCAAGAAGGTCCTCTCCACTTCCAGGAATAAAAGAAGTCATTTTCAGGAGTCAGAGAACTTCTACAGAAGTAATTGCTGGGGAAGGCAAAGCGTGGGCTGGGAAGTTCCTCCAGCAGCAAACCAAGGTATCCACCCACCTCAAACCCCCAGGAAGGGCTGCTCAGGCAGAAGGAGCTGGCACTGCCTGCTTGGCTGATCCGAGGACCACTCAGTTGCTCTTCTACTGGGCATATGCCAGGCTTTGCAAAGCCATTTCCACTATCTCCAGTGACTTTTCTATTCAGCTGGCCCCTGAGAAGCTCCTGCGGTTTGAAACAAGAGCCTGGGTCCTTGGCTTCACAGAAGCTTTTCAGCTCATGGAAGCATTGGGAGTAAAATCCCACAAAGGTTAAGCTGTGTTTGCAAGGAGCCACCAGCTGGGAGCACAGCTGTGATGCTGTGACCACCTCTTACCCTGCTTTACGTCCACGCGCGGACTGTGCTGGTGGTGACAGTGAGAAGGGTCAGCCACAGGTTGCACATGGAGACCCTGCAGGGAAGACGTAGAGATAGATATATTTAAAGACAACAATCCTGTCCCTTTAACCCTGGCGGTCTCCGGCTCGGGAGACTCAGCACAGAGATGCTGCAGTCAAGTGAGCAAAGAAACTGCCTCACGGTGGGCACCACCTGCCAAACACGGGAGAAAGGTGCAGCTCTGCTCCTCCCAGCTATCCTGCACCTCACCATGGTGAGCCTATCCCTCTTGCCCCCTACTCTGGCACAGCAGCGTCGTGTGCTTCAGGGCAAATGGGGATGCAGAGCTCATCAGCGCAGATGCTCCTGGCACCTCGGCTTCCTAAAGTCACTCTTTGCCAAGGGGATTACTTTGCTCTTCTTCTGGACTTGTAAAAACCTCATTTAGCTTCTAGCTGTAGGCAGCAACTTGTCCTTAAGGGTGACCCCACGACCGTACTGAAGCTCTGTGCTTCCTTAAGTGTTTCTCTGTGCTCACAGCAAGGAAACAGCCTGCCACGGCTTTGCCAAAATCTTTTCCTACATGAACAGCTCCGCAGGCAGCTTCCATGAGCCACTCTACCAGTGTCACGTGGCCCCAGCTGCAAGTGACAGGGCTTTAAATGAAGTTTTAATTCAGCAAAACATCAACACTTGTTTAGCACAGGCCATAAACTCCATGTGACAAAGGGCCTCCAACGGACAGCTTCGTAGCCCTCTTGCTCCAGCCACGTCAACGCACAACAAATCAAGTCAGCACGTTCTGCTGTGCGGCAGCAGGCTGCCACCAACGCGAGGGACCCCGTAGAATCACGGAATCTTTCGGGTCAGAAAGACCCTTGGGATCATCGCGTCCAACCATCAACCCTACTCTACAAGGTCACCCCTAAACCAGATCCGCCAGCGCTACATCTAAGTGACTTTTGAACTCACCCAGGGATGGCGACTCAACCACCACCCTGGGCAGCCCGTTCCAGTGCCTGACCACTGCTGTCCCTAGCACGGCTGCTTGCTGGCAAGCAGATGACAGAGCTGCTGATGTGGTTGTGCCCCAGGAGCACCCCCAGGCTGCGAGGAAGGGGTTTCTCAGGGAACAGGTTAACTCCTGCTCCCCAGCGTGTGTTCAGGGAACCGGCAGAGGTTTGCTGGGGCTCAGCTAACTGGGGTCATGAACTTCTCCTGCCACAAGCTCTTAACAAACAGGGCGACATCCGCTCCCGCAGTGAGATCTCATCACTCCAGGGATCCTTGCAGGGATCCAGGGTTTCGCCTGTGTCATCGTTCCCATCCTGCCAGATGCAGACCCAGGATGGTACCTGCTGCATGTTCAGTGGGAAGGAGCAGGTCTGTGAGCAGCAGCCCAGCTTTCCCAAGCCCCCACATCTTTGCAGGAAGAATCCCGAGGTTATGAGCAGGTGCTGCCAGCAAGGCTTTCTCTACTCCTCCACAAGGCCCTTGGTGCCCCAGGGACAGCCTGTTCCAAGGCCAGAACCCTGCCAGGGCTTATCTAGAGGCAAAGCTGACCCAGCCTGCTGTGCTTACTGCTCCCCTCCTCTCCTGGGACCACAAGGACCAGTGAGGAGCATTTCCTGCTCCTTCTCAGCAGAACAACTTCGTCTCAGTACAAAACATCCCAGACCAAAACATGTTATTGCCTGCAGCTTCAAGATGCAGATAAACAAGGAAAACATCCTGTGCTAAACGCGGGCAGCACGAGCCCGTCACCGCTGGTCAGGAGATTTATAGGGACTTACGTCAGACGCGAGGGCGAGCAGCATCATTTCCCTTTGCAGGGCAGGCAGGAGCCCTCGCACCCCTGGCTGCTGCCTGCATGGGCGCTGATGGCTGGCAGAACCCCCACATCCCCCACGAGCCCGGACAGAGCTCAGAGACCTGTGCGGGGGAGCTGCTCCCCACGGGCGGCTTCTTTGCTGGCCACTGTGCCGGCTGCCAAACGAGGAGATGGAAGCAGGCGCACAGGAAGCGAAACCATGCGGCTATAAATCCTTTCCAGGCTAACAACGTTTTTTCAATCGCATTTCCCTGACTTCCCTCCCAAGGGATCAAACCCAAAAGACAGTTGTAGCCAGAAACAAAGCGTTTTCCTAACAATCAATCACATCGCAGGCTGGCAGTGGTCATTATCACAAAAGAGCACTTTATTTCCTTTCTTTTCTTTTCTTTCTGGGTGCCAATGAAACACGACACAGGTCCATTATCACATCAAGAATCTTGCTACAGAATTCAGAAGTTTCTCCATTTGGTCAAGCTTCCAAGGTTTCCCTTGACATTCTGACAGGACTCAGCACCACCTAAGCACACGGACTACTGGAAACGCCTGGAGTCACAGAATGTTAGGGACTGGAAGGGACCTCGAAAGATCAGCCAGTCCAATCCCCCTGCCACAGCAGGATCCCCTAGATCCAGTCGC
>JAOXOE010032066.1:0-11372 GCA_028565055.1 Phoeniculus purpureus
TGTCAGGAGGATGGAGCCAGGCTCTGCTCAGTGTCATCTAGTGATAGGACAAGGGGCACTGGGTGTGAGCTGGAACACAGGAGGTTCCCCATCAATATGAGAAGGAACATCTTCCAGTGAGGGTGACAGAGCACTGGAAGGGGCTGCCCAGGGGTGTTGTGGAGTCTCCTCCTCTGGAGGCGTTTAAGGCCCAAATGCACATCTTCCTGTGCAACTGGATCTAGGTAATCCTGCTGTGGCAGAGTGGATTGGACTGGATGATCTTTTGAGGTCTCTTCCAATCCCTATTGTTCTGTGATTCTGTGATCCCCATTAAGATCTTCCTTGCTTACCATGATAGAATAAATTTATCTTTCAAGAGGGTGATTCGATCTTCTAGTAATGGTGAAAGGCACAGTTCTTGTTCAGAAGTATCCAGAATCTGGTCCACCCCTTCTTTAGAGTTTGCTTTTATTTTAGGTGAAGATTTTCATGCTAGGTGATACCAGCCTGATTTCTCCTCTCCCTTTATTCTAGCTGTATAAATCTGATGATTTCCAAGACTACCAGCAAATGTTTATAAAAATCCATCTCCAGGGAAATGGTGACAAATTTTAAACATCATCTAATTTGACTCCACAGGCAAGAGTGTCTCAGGTGCTAGAATTAGTGTCAAATCTAGACAGCTCCAAATTTCACAAGCACCACCACAGAGAAGCAGGGAAACCAAATCACTGCAGCTTAGAGACAGCTCGGAGCAAACACTGAGCTGCTGTGTTACATTTGTAAGCACAGCTTTATGAGAAGTAAAATTAATGTAGAGTATTGGCAGAACGTAGTAAATATCCTGACCTTGGCCTGAGGAGATTTCAAGGAAAGCTCTCTGGAGGTCTGTTCTTAGCTAGCAATAGCAGAACCACAATTCAATCGCACTAGGGTTCAGCTCACTTAGCTTTAAGTGCCTGCACGGGGATGCTGGCATGTATGACAACACTATGAGCTTCTTGCACAGCTCATAGAGAGGAGCTTTTACTTCTATGACCCAGGCTCTCTACTTGAAGGAGAGTTAACTTTATATAAATATCTATAAAATTGATAATCAGCCTTGTGAAGGTGCAGCTGAGGGAGGTGGGGGTGTTTAGGCTGAAGAATAGGAGGCTGAGGGGAGACCTTATTGCTGTCTACATCTACCTGAAAGGAGGTTGTGGAGAGGAGGGAGTTGGTCTCTTCAACAAGTCACAAGTGATAGGACAAGAGGAAATGGCCTCGGGTTGTCCCAGGGATGTGTAAGTTAGGTGTCACAAAAAGCCTCTTTGTTGAAAGTCAGGAATTGGAACAGGCTGACCAGGGATGTGGTTGAATCACCATCCCTGGAAATATATAAAACTTGTGAAGACCTGGAGCTTAGAGATGTGGTTTACCAGTGAACTTGGTACAGTCAGGTTAATGGATGGACTTTATGACCTTGGAGGTCTTTTCCAACCTAAATGATTCTATAATCCTATGATCTAGGTATTTTAGCCTGGAGAGGAGAAAACTGGTAGAGGACCTTACCAATGCTTATAAATACCTGAAGGGCTGGTGTGAGGAGGAGTGAACCAGTCTTTTCAGTACTGCCCAGTGACAAGACAAAGGGTAACAGGCACAAACTTGAACACAGGAAGGTCTATCTAAATATGAGAAGGCACGTCCTTACTTAGAGGGTGGAAGAGCACTGCAATGGGTGGCTCATAGGGGTGGTAGAGTCTCTTCTGGAGACATTAAAGATGCACCTGGATATGCTACTATGCAACCTGCTCTAGATGGACCTACTTTAGCAAGGGGCTTTGACTAGATGATCTCCAGAGATCTCTTCCAAATTCTACCATTCTCTGATTCTGTGTGGATGTCTGTCAACCTCATGCAGAAACACAGAGGGGGAAGCCGCTTTCAGCCTCTGCTCGCAGGTACATAGCACAAATAGGTCCATAATAAATAATTTCATATAACAGAATAGCAATCAACATACAACAAATTAAAAGAGCACGTGATGGGGACTTTTTTACAATGGCTTGAAAGCAGGAGCAATACCACAGAACATTAAGATTGGAAGGGACTTCGAAAGACCAGCTAGTCCATTCCTCCTGCCACAACAGGATCCCCTAGATCAAGTTGCATAAGAACATATCCAGGCAGGTTTTAAGTGTCTCCAGAGAAGGAGACTCCACAAACGCCCTGAGCAGCCCCTTCCAGTGCTCTGTCACCCTCACTGGGAAGAAGTTCCTTCTAAGGAAAAATACCTCTTTCAATGACTATAGCACTGGGCAAACGTCATTCTAAGCATGCCTGATATAAATGTCATTTATTATCACTGTGTAGAGAGAAGGTGTTACCCCTACAAAGCCTTCTGTGGCCTGTTCAGTGTATAGATTAAATCATCGACATTCGTTTAATAAATTGACTAATTACGATGAAAAGTGTTTGGTGACCCCAACAAGTCTATGCATCTCATTGGTCTGCAAGCAGCACAGAGGGCAGCAAAAGGGGTGCAGTTACAGATCATGGAAACAGACTTCAGTAACTAGGCAGAAGCAAGGCTAAATAGCTTTCAAATGAGCTTGGAAGAGTGGGTGGGAGGAGATGCGATCAGGGTCATCTTGGATAAAGTGCCTGGAAGAGTGGGGTGCAGCAATGAGCAGCTCCTGCGAGTTGAGATACTGGAGATTAACACTGAGAGTGCTGGTGTTACTTCATTTCAAAATGCTGTCAATAACGGTCCTTTCATTTTCCTCTCTCTTCCTGCCTTTCTACCCTGTAGAACCTGTGTGCTTTTTACCTTCAGAAACAGCCAAAATCCACCATTCTTGTTCAGCAGCCTGACTCACACTCATCTCTTCAAGGACAGAAGAACAAGTACACACTCTCACCAGTGAAAAACGTGTCACTAGGGGTATAATCGTGTTTACTTCTCCTTGTTGCATAGCATGTACAGAGAAAAACTTTCAAACAATGAAAGCCTGGGTTAGAAGGGGAAGAGCACAGCTTTTGGAGGGTGTCTTCTCAAGACATAGAACATCTTTTTCTCAGCTATGCAGTGAGATTCATCTCCCACTTAGGGGAAGTGATTCCTGTCACTTACTAAAATCATGGAGGGAATGTTAGGAGCACTCCTCCGAGGTATTTGAAAGCTGTCAAGAGTGTGAGACTGAGCAACCTGCAGTAAGTGATTATACTTGAGCAGAGAGCTGGGCTAGAGGATCTCTAGAGGTCCCTTTCCACTTCATCTACTCAGTGATTACATGACTCTCAAAAAATCACGCTGGGCCAGATGGCTGTGTTTTAGGTGACTGATATTAGATGAGTCCAGGCCTTTGAGATTATGCTAGATGCTGAAGAAGAATATGCCCTATAGAGAAAAGTCTTAAACAAGCTATTAACACTTGGATGGTTCCTCACCACCAGGAGCTGAGCTGCTCTTCAGCCTGTTCAGGTATCAGAGGGAAAACAGGCCAGGATTATCATAGAATCATAGAACAGTTTCAGCTGGAAAAACCTTCAAGATCATCGAGTCCAACTTTTCCTAGCCCTATCAGCATCACTAAACCCTTTCCCTCAATGCAACATCTACCCTTCTCTTAAACACCTCCAGAGATGGTGACTCAACCCCCTAACCCTGAGTAGCTGTTCCAGTGCCTCACAAGCATTTCAGGAAAGAAATTCCTCCTGACATCAAACCTGAAGCTCCCCTGGCACAGCTTAAGGCCATTTCCATTCATTCTATCAGTGGCCACCAGGGAGAGAAGACCAACCCCCACCTCTCTACAACCTCCTTTCAAATAGTTTAGAGAGCAATAAGGCCTCTCCTCAATCTCCTCTTCTCCAGGCTAAACAGCTCCAGATCCCTGGAAGAATGAAGCCACAACAGCCCATGCTGTCAGGAACCCCAGTACTCTCCACAAGCCATAGTTGCAGATAGAGAAGAAGTTAATTTCTACTGTTCAACACATGCAGGTCAATGAAGGCTTCAAGGCACTGAGCAAGAGGTGTCAAGGGGCATCCTTGCCTCTATAAGCACATGGTGCTTATATGGAAATATAAAGCCCATCTTCCCAGAAAAATGCTGTCCACAAGTCAACGGGGGACATCAAGAGAGCGTACTCTGGCCTCCTACAGAAAAGAAGGGCGATGGGACTAGGAGGAGAAAGAAACCAGTATAAGAAATGGGGTAATGATTAGAGATCTAACCGATACTGCTTTCATGAAGAGACGAGGGGAATGCTAGAAGAATGCAGCTGAAGTTTGGGATTGTTCAGTTTCATGAGTAGTTCTTACCAAACAAAACAGTGAGAGCGGTTACTGAGTCAGTGTCCACTATATTAAATCTTAGGAGATTTTTAGTGGCAATTTTACTTGAAAGCAGAACTGGAGGTGGGAACTGCTTTAATCAGTTTCTCTCGTTCAATATTGGATGGCATTTGGGTTTTGCACTAAGTCTCTTGTTTTCACATGGTCACAGAGTTGGACAGTACTTCTCAACATTTTAATAACTGATGTAAGGGAAAGAAACTCATGTGGAATGCATTTGAGTTGTTGATCTTCAAGCTTAAGCTCAGCTTCTTTAACCTTACATTGTATGACTGCTGTGGCTCTTTTCAGGGCACGAGATATGTAAGAATTTATGTTTGGCTCAGAAGCTGCATGTATTCATGTCTGACTCTGAGCATTTAGACAGTAACCATGGAAGAATGCTCCCATAAGAACATTCCTATAATTAGTCTGTGATCAGCACCTCATAAGAAAGGATAGTATCTGGATGTCTGAAAGCATAGACCAATGCATCAGTGTGATGGATGCTGTGTTTCAAGTTGTACTGCTGGATAATGTGCAAATCTTGCCTCCATGCTATGCGTATTATCTAGCGATGGATGATTTTAAATGCCAGAAGAAAAATGTCACTGTGTTGCTGTCAGGGTAATTAATAGGGAATAAGATTTGTTTCCTTAAGTTGTGGAGTCAGAACTCTCTGATGAAAGCACTGAAGAGTTCATTTTTATCTTTGGTATAGATGTGGATGTTAACTCTTAATTTTCTGTGTGCTCTTCTTTCTCTCAATGACTGTAAGCTGGAACATAGGAGGTTCCATATAACTATCAGAAGGAATTTCTTCACAGTGAGGGTGACAGAGCACTGGAACAGGCTGTCCAGGGAGGTTGTGGAGTCTCCTTCTCTGCAGAGGTTTACAACCCGCCTGGGTATGTTCCTGTGAGACTTGATCTAGGGGTTCCTGCTGTGGCAGGGGGATTGGACTGGATGATCTTTCGAGGCCCCTTCCAATCCCTAATGTTCTGTGATTCTGTGATGTGTACATAATCTGTGGGCATCTGTGCAAGGACAGTGCAGCTCATGGATTGGCTGGACACCAGTCAGTGAGTGGTGACGAGTTGTATTGTGCATCACTTGTTTTGAATATTTATTGTTTTGTATATTGTATACTCCTTTTCCTATGCTATCCTATTAAACTGTCCTTGTCTCAGCCCTGGAGTTTAGCTTTTTTAATTCTTAATTTTCTCCCCCATGACACTTTATGAGGAATGTGAGCTAACAGCTCTGTGGTGCTCAATTGCTGGCTGCTGTTAAACCACAACATTCACCCTGAAAGAACCAGAATTTCTGCAACACTTTTAGAAAATGTTCACTCAGTGAGATACAAGTAGTAAAAATAGAAGTGCTGTTAGTGGTGCTTTACTGTTATTTCTTGCTCTATAAAAATATTTTATTATCATAAATAATAAGTAAACTATTTTAATTGTTAGTGCTAATGTTATTACTATTGCTATTGTTGTTATGATTATTGAGATGGGAAGGAATAAAAGAGAGAGTACTCCAAAGGTTTATTTATGTATATAATTCTTTGAGTCTGGCTTTCTTTTTTCAATCAATCAGCATACCTTTTGCTTGCTAACTCATCATAATTAAGTTTATTTATGGGAAATATCCCTCAAGTCACTGAAGCAATTTGAAAATTACCAGAATTTTCAGATGTGCAGATTTATGCTTTCATGAAGAAAAAGTTATGTTCCTTGAAGGGAACCCCTCTCTAGTGACCTGTCCTGGGGGGAGGTGGCACTGTCCCAAGTACCTGCCCTTAAGGCGTTTCACTAGGTGAGAATATAAAAGGGGCCAATGATTTGAACCCTGACTGTTTTTGCAGAAGGATTCCAGCCCAGCACGGGGCTGCTTTCCCGTGCTAAACTCCACCCCCCACACACTTCCATGTTGAGGTGGGGGGGGGAAAGACGGGCCTGCTGCGGCCTGATGCTGACCCCAGCTCGGCATCAGCGATCCTGGCTCTGCAGCGGCGACCCTGGCTTGCCATGGCTCCCAGCAGCTCCCTCCCCCATTTCCCTTCTCAGAGATGGGATGGAGGGGGCTTGGTGGGTCTGCTCTGCTCCCGTAAATGGCAGGAAGATGGTTCCACACGGCGCCAACCCTGGCCCAGACCCTGGAACCCGGGCCCTGGGCCTCCGCCCCACTCCACTGTGGGGAGGAGAAGCAAGACCTCAGTGCTGATTTACTGCCTTCCCCCCACCATGGAGCAGCCATTCAGAAACTCACCTTGAGCTGAAGGGATTCCTTTTTTTTTCCTTCTGGAGCTGAGACAGAAGAAGAGAGGAGAGGAGAGGGTAGGGTTATGGAACCATCTCTGCCACATTTTGCAGAGTGTAGAGGGGCCCCTGCTGATGTGGCATGCGGTGGGTCTCTATCTTGGGTCCCGCATGTGGCTGGGTGCAGGGTCTGTCGCTGCTATTTTTGAGAGAACTGGTCAGCAGGAAGAGAGACTCTTTGCCATTTCTGCCACTGAGAAAAACTGGGGATGCTCAAGTACTGGAGAGAATTCCTCCGTGCTAAGCTGAAGAAAGCAGTCCCTCACAACAGCCTGGGCACTAAATTGGAGCTATATGAGTTTGATGGACAATGTTAGGTGGGTAAGGGATTGACTTAATGACTGCACTGAAAGTCTGTTTGCCAGGGGCTCAATGTCCAACTGCAAATCAGTCATTACTGGTGTGCTTCAAGGGTCTGTTCTAAGACCAATACTATTGCGCTAACATCTTAATCACTGACATACACTGTGGAATCAAATGAGGCTTCAGCAAGTTTACATTTCACTCCAAGCAACTGATATGCTGGACAGAAATGGTTGCCATCCAAAGGGACCTTGATAGGCTTGAGACATGAGCCCATGCAAATGTCATGAAGTTCAGCTATGCCAAGTGCAAGGTCCTTCACCTGGTTGAGGGCAAACACCAATATCAGGACAGAGTGATGCATAGAATGAAATTGTGAATGCAATACTTTTGTGCTTGCTGCAGCTTGTATAACTGAGCCCCCAGAAATTGTCAGTAACAGTTCAAAATGAATCACAGAATCACCAAATCACAGAAAATTAAGGATTGGAAGGGACCTCAAAAGATGATCTAGTCCAATCCCCCTGCCAGAGCAGGATCACACAGATCAAAATAACTAGCCACTGAGTCTTTAGTTATATTCGCTACATAAAATGACTTGCTACCTCTTTAGGTTCAGTAACTGAACAGCAACTGGAGCATTGTTCTGATTTGGTGTTGCTAAGGGCATAGCAGTTGGTCTTCCATGTGCTGGCATGCTGTGGCCTCTGTTGATGGTGTCTTGCAGTGAGTGCCTACATAACCTTATAAAGACTGACAAAACATACATTACTCTACCTCTAAAAATCCTTCCAAATGCAAGAAAGTGCTGTCTTTGCACTGAAAAGATGGCTAGACTTTTCTCCTATGAAGTTATTCAGGATATTTAACAGAAAGTAGACCTAACCTTTCCTATCTGAAAAGAAAAGTAGTAATTCTGGATTTTCGTAAGTAGAACATAGTTGATCTGTGTTCAGACACTCAACATTTTGTTAAAAGAATGCACTGCTTTCTTTAGAATTCTCATCTACAAGCAGTAAGTGCTTATGGACCAATTATGGCCTGAAATTACTTGTCTGAAGTGCGAGGAATACTGCAGTACTAGAGGATCTGAAATGTGGGAGCTAGTTTTTCTTTTAAGTGATGCTTACTTGCAATTTACATTTCTGTCCTTAAGTTATAGAGTTCTGGTGTGATGTCTTTCTTGATGGTTTAGGATTTAAATATTGAAATACAAGACAATCTTATTTCACATTTGGTCTTCATAAATGAGGGAGAAATGAATTAATAAAAAGGAAATCACACTAAGAATGCCATGAACGTGCGTTGCCATGCAGGCAGTTCCTTAATAAAGGATTTAACAAAGGACCATTAGGATAACTACAGAATCACAGAATCACAGAACATTAGGGATTGGAAGGGACCTCAGGACCTCAGGATCATCTGGTCTAATCCCCCTGCCAGAGCAGGATCACCTAGACAAAGTTGCACAGGTCCATAAAGTATGTTTTAACAATTCAATCTGTAAAGAACCAAGGAATTGAGTTCAGCTTTTAGTTAGAATGATCCATAGACTTCTAAAACAAGAAACAAAATTAAATCAGCAAAGCACGTTATCTTTCTTGTAACTGTCAGTGTGAGATGGATGGTGTCTGAGAAATTAAAGCAAAACATAGCGAAGAGCAACTTTCTGCATCCTGGACTATGAAGTGTGCTTTGTGTACTGCAGTCACATCCCTCTAGCACCTTGTAATGGAGCCCCCAATGGAGACAGAGCCAGAAGACATGTAAATCACAGGAAGCAGGCAAGTTTGTAATTACCTTCTGAAAGTGATTATCTCAGATATTCAAAGTCACTTGCTACTCCTGCTCTGTAATGAGAGCTGAGCAGAGATATCTGAATAAGTAGAAAAAGCCTCTCTGGAAAAACTGGAAAACATGAGAGAGCTCTCAGCTAGCTCTCAGTAAACTTCTGTGGATGACAACACAGAAGTCTACCTGAATTTTCAAAAGGATTTTAACAAGGTGTCTCATCAAACGGACCAGCACTGTAGAATTTACTGTGGCACAGTCCCCACATGAATAGAACAAAACTTCAGCTAATTAAATCGTGTACCTCACATACTTTGCTGTATATCTGAGGCAGTTTATACCTGGATGCAAGTCCATATTGTGGGCACAGTATGCTGAACTGTATTTCATTTCACTGAAAGCAGGTGGAATACTTAAGGACTTTCTTGAGGAAACAGAGGTACATCTATCTTTACTTCCTTTGGATGTATTTTTCATTCATTTCAAGTAGTAAGAAAACATAAATCACAAAATTTGCGAGGGTGATGATTGCACTACGTGTTTGGAGCTTTATATCTCTGAGATATGCTAAAATACATAGTCAAAAATAGCATAGTGAGAAAAGCACAGAAGGTATGGTGTAGTGAAACTTTGCTCAGTGTGGGTGGTTCTGTGGAGCTAACAGATATAGTTGGGAGATCATTGTAAAACAGCTTTATGTTAGTCAGGCTGAGGTGAATCCAAAAGAATAATTCATGGCCAAAAGAATAAAGGCAGCTATTCTCTGAAGATTGACGGAAATATTTCTGCTGCATCCTGGATAAATAATAAAATGGAAAGAGCTATGGAAAGGAACTCTCTATTATCAGGATTATTAACAAATTATTCAGAAAAGAATTATCAGAAAGGTCTGGTAGTTAATATGATGGATAATGATGGATAAGTTTCTATAGTATTGCTTTACATATTAAGAAACTCACTAAAAATAATATTTTACCATTTTTAAAAGCATTTAAAACCATTTGCATGAAGAAGCTTGTAAATTTCTATAAATATCATACCCAAAACTTCATTACCTTATAAATTAACTGTAATTATTAATTGTAATTTTATTTTCACATGAAAAACAAGAAAAGGCATTATTATTCAGATAATAATCTAGATAATACGAAAACTATATTATGTCTGTTTGAGGTTTAGTCAGTGCTTCAACCACAACCTTAAAAACTTCTGCAGTGATAAGAATTTGAGCTAAATGAGAATTCCTGTAAAACCAGTATAATCACACAACAAAACTTTCTGCAAAAGACAGATAAAATCTTGCACAATGATTTTTTTGTGTTAGATCTGCAAAATCTTGTGAAATTTTTATTTCATCTGAAATAAAATTAGCATCAGATATTTCAGTATCTAAAGTAACCCAGGGGAATAAATGAGTAGACAGTGAGTTTGTTTGTCATATGTATGGCTCTGATGTGTGATGGTGCTTTTGACTTCCCTTTGGCTCTGACATCTGCATTATCTGCATTTCTAAGACAGGCACATATTGCACTGCTGGTCTTTTTTACTTTATAAAGCTATTGAAATGTTTATATTGTGTTTGACAGATAGAAGATATCATTTTTAGAACAAAGTTAAACTTGTAGCAACTAGTGTATCTTTTCAACAGCTAGCAAGCCTAGTTCATAACTTCAAAGAAAGAAGCAGCGAGAGACTTACTTTATTAAAAATACAATAAATAAAAAGAAGAAACACCCCCCAAGACAACTGAGATGTCTGCTGAAATTAAAGTGCGCAGCCTGATGTTCCGTGAGTGAGAAGACAAAAAACTGAAGACTGAATAGTATCAACTCTCACCAGTAAAGTCAGAATTGAGAAGTATTTTAATGCCGGAAAGTCTCCACTTTATCTCCTACATTAATGTATTTGACTTAGGTCTAACTCCTCTCTGGTCCGTATCGCTATGAAGAAGCAGAATAAGGTGTGCTACTCAGACTTTGCCTTTTTGTGTTGCTGTCATTGTTGTTGGGGTTTGTTTAGTTGTGGTTAGGTACTTTTTTCAAATGCAATGGAAAACTTACAAATTTGCAACGTTTTCAGAACATCAGCAAATGAGACAATGGTGCAACTTGAAAGGAACAATGTTTAGAAACCAGAGTTCACCTGTTTTATATAAAAAACATAACTTACTGATTTTGTCAGGAATGATAAACTAATGTGGTTTCTTAATAAGCAAATGTTTCAAAAGCCAAATCAGTGCTGCTAGTAGCACTTTTTGAAAACAGCCAAAGAAGATAAATTATTTTTTAAATGAGAGAAAAAATTTCTCTCCAACTATTAAACAGTAACAACATCTGAAATAAACATCACCTATATGAAGCTTCGTGGACATAAATGTTTGTTGTTAAATGTGTTTTAATGTAGGTGGGAGAAGGCAAAACTTATTTGTGGCAGAGTTAGAGTAAGAACCCACACATCTCTGGAGAGGTTTAAAATCCACCAGGATATCATAGAATCATAAAGTCATCAGGCATTGGAAGGGACCTCAAAAGATCATCTAGTCCAATCCCCCTGCCAGAGCAGGATTACCTAGACCAAATCGCACAGGAACACATCCAGGTGGGTTTTAAATGTCTCCAGAGAAGGAGACTCCACAACCCCCCTGGGCAGCCCCTT
>JAOXOE010032068.1:0-10218 GCA_028565055.1 Phoeniculus purpureus
AACTGTGTGCACTAAAGAGAGCTCTGGAGTTACTGGCCCATAAGGAAGGGACCATTGACACAGACTCCAACTATGCCTTTGGAGTAGTGCACACCTTTGGAAAGACCTGGGAAGAGAGAGGATTGTTAATGTCTAAAGGAAAAAGCCTGGTTCACGAGGAGTTAATACTAGAGGTCTTGGAGGCACCAACTCTCCCCAGAGAAGTGGCTGTAGTACATATAAAAGGACATCCAAGAGGGCTGACACCAGAGATAAGGAGAAACTATTTGGCCATCCAGGAAGCAAAAGAGGCTGCTGAAAACAGAGAAGGAAAAGTTGTTAATGGTTCAACAAGGATTCAACAAGGAGAGGGAGGCTATTCCCCAATTTACCCCATCTGAAGAACAGGAATTAACTACAATAGGTGGAGTAAAGACCCCAGAAGGGAAGTGGATGTTGCTGGATGGACGACAAATACTGAACAAAACATTGACTCGAAAGATACTAGAAGTGCACAAGAGACTCATTGGGGAGCACAAGCCACTTGTGATCATTTCCTCACAAAGTCTGGATGTATCGGGGTGTTTGGAGTAGCCAAGCACATTCCTGATAGATGTCTGACTTGCCAAAAGGTAGATAAAAAGGTGATGAGACAACCCATCCATGGGGGACGGGAACTAGCCTTACACCCCTTTCAAAGTATACAAGTAGTCTTTACAGAACTTCCACTAGTCCAGCGATGGAGATTCTTGTTAGTGCTGATAGATCATCTTATGCACCGGGTAGAGGCGGTTCCAGTAACCAGGGCAACCGCTAATGTTGTGCAAAAACGTTGTTAGAACAAATCATCCCTAGGTTTGGGAGAGTTCAAAGGGTTGACTCGGACAGGGGAACCCGCTCGACCTCCAAAATAATCACCCAAGCTTTAGGAATTCAGTGGGAATTGCACACTCCATGGCACCCACAAAGCTCAGGGAGGGTCAAGCGAATGGATCAAACTCTTAAAAAGGCTCTGACCAGACTGATGGTGGAAACCAAATTATCTTGGGTCCAATGTCTTCCCCTGGTAGAAACATGGAAAGAACAATCATCACCTCCCCAATGGGAGGGTCCTTTTCAGGTGCTCCTGATGACAGACTCAGCAACACGAACCCGAGAGAAGGGGTGGACCCACGCAAGCCCAATACAAGGACCAGTGGAAAGACCAGAGGAGTGGACTTCAACTTCAGCTCCAGGGGACACTCGACTCAAAGTGTCAACTGAAGCGGTGATGTATGGGGAAGAAACTAAATGATAACCCAAAGACCGAGGATATTTGGAGCTGTAGAGTAAATTATTGGTAAAAGCCAGGCTAGATTTTGGGAAAAGCCTGACACACCCCTGGGGAGAAACCAGCCTGCCACAGACCGGGGGAGCTGGACTGTATTCCTGGCGTCCGTGATACACCCCGTGTGACGTATCCCTATGCATGATACAGCAGTGAAGTAAAAGGTAATTGCTCAGAGGGCCAACAAAAGTGATTTTGGCATCTGATCCAGCGAAATCCCTTTTGTAAATATGAATTTAATTAGAGCCTAAAGGTCAGAAACAAATAGGAATTACAAACACCCATTCTGCAGGAGGTCCCTAAAGGCAGTGGGAGAAAGCAATCTCCATGTGTAAAAGACCATTTGCCAGAGAGAAGATCTCTTCTGACTGTGGCAAGGAGACAGTAACCCCTACAGGGTGAAGGGCAAGACCAGACTGACCTCTACACCCGCTGCCAAGAAGAACCTCTTGTCTCAGCTCTTGGAGGCACCCCAACAGGCATGAGGGGCAGGAGTATGTGTCATGCTGGACCTCCACTCCTGGTGCTGTTATTGACAATACCCATAACCACTGCAGATGAATGCACCAAATGCTATCAGTCGATCTACTGGAACAAGCAAAGGTCTTCTATTATGGTGACACACTCCCATATTAATGAGGTGTGTTATGACCAGAGTCAACTCAAAATCTGTAAAAGCCACAATCAGGAGTTTTGGGTAGGAGAAAATCTGGGAATTGGTGGGATAAGACTGGGATTAAATTGCCCTAAAGGGGAGAAGTGGCTATGTTTTACCAAGGCTGGACGTTGGGATATGTCAGATGGAGGTGGAGCACAAGATATGGTTAAGAAAGAGATCGTGAGAAATAGGACAGAACATACCAAACAAATGACGATACGAAAACCTGATGGAAAGCTCTGTGCAAATATTAGAGAGAAATTAGGGAAGGAATTAGAGTATCCAACACTGAGGAAGAATTTATTTGTTGACTTGGCAGAAAGAATAAGCAAGGGGTTCAACGTTACAGACTGCTGGATTTGTGGGGGCCCTTTAATGGCAGAAGAGTGGCCCTGGAAAGGGAGTAGTCTGGGACCAGAAGAACTTCTCCAATGGAATCCTACTAGCAGTGCACGGGAAGAGCGGCCCGAGGGTTGGATCTTAAGTTCATACACCATTGGGGAAGAATGCTTGAAAAGGGAGGGTCACACCTTTAAAAGGAGAGTAGGACACTCCCCTTGTGAAAGGCTGAAAATCAGTAACGGAACCTCCAGCTGGTGGTACCCCGAAAAACCGAGGTGGGTCTGGGATATAAAGAATGAAAGGGGTAAATGCGAGATTAACAACACGACCAAGCTTTTCAACTGCAGCAAAGAGGTTCAAAATCCCTATGAAAGTATCCCAGAAATATCACAATTCTGGAACAACCTCACTAACACACAAGTGGGGTTTTGGAAGGCTCCCAAAGGGCTATTTTGGATATGTGGCAAAAGAGCCTACTCGGAATTACCCCCTGATTGGAAAGGCAGTTGTACTCTGGGTATCATCCAGCCAGGGTTTTTCCTGCTCCCTGGACCCAAAGGGGATGGGATGGGAGAACCGTTACATGAATCTTTAAAGCGCAGCAGAAGAGATGTTATAGGGGGACTCCAAAAATGGGGAGAAGATGAGTGGCCTCCAGAGCGCATAATCCAAGCATATGGACGGGCCACTTGGGCTCAGGATGGCAGCTGGGGACATCCTACCCCTATCCGTATGTTAAACCGCATTGTCCGCTTGCAGGCAACAGTGGAAATCACAACCACTAACACTGCCCAAGCAGTGGAATTATTAGCTAAACAACAAAAACAAACGAGAGCTGCTATTTACCAAAACCAATTAGCACTCGACTACTTACTGGCAGAGGAAGGGGGTGTCTGTGGAAAGCGGAACACTTCAGACTGCTGTTTAAAAATTGACGACAAGGGTGATGCTGTATTAGGGATAACCAAGGGAATGCGGAAAACAGCGCAGGGACCAGTCCAAAAGTGGGAATCTGTGTTAAATAGTAGTTGGTGGGATAATATTTTTGGGGCAACCTGGTGGAAAAGGGTAGGTTTTTTCCTCTTGTGTTCAATTACTGGTCTGTTATTCTTATCCTGTTTAATCCCTTGCCTTAAATCACTACTGTTGTCCAGGGCATGCAAGTTGTTTCCATGCCAATAAATCCAAAGTTCTCAGAGTCGCCTCAAAAAGTAATGGTGTTAAAAAAATTAGAACCCACCCCACTAAATCTACATCAGGCACGATCAATTATTGAAAAGAACAAGTGGATTCAACAAGGGACAAGCTGTGGCTCAAGCCAAATGTAGTATGAAAGAGAAAAAGGGAGAATTGTAAAAAATATTGAGCAGTGGTAGCTGCAAAATTGGCTTCTCCCCACAACAGGATGCAGGATATCCTACAACCTCCAAGAAGAAACCAGGCATCCATCAGTTACGAGGTGACGTGTATGGCTTTGATAACCTTTGATGTCCAAGGAGGGACCAGACACCCATCAATTAGAGAGGTGGAGGAGGCTACAGAAGGCTACACCCCAAAGGTGAACCAGGCTGGAGGATATGTGACAGAGGAATAAAGACCCCTGATAACCACCAGAGAATTCTAAATGACCATATATAGAAATTACACCATGCATGCTAATTATTTTAGAAACTAATGACTATTTATGAGCCAAGTAAGATGCTCATTGTATAGAGAGCTCACCAAGAACCACTGGTGTGCCCCTGACCTGAGCCAAGCAGCCAGCGCTGTACTTCTGCCTTATTGATTTTGTCCTTATAATAAAATTAATGCTGTTTCTGTTTTCATGACTTGGTGGTTACTACACATGGGAGAAGAGCCACGCTGCCACAGGAGTTAACTCACTCTTCCTCTAGGGGAAAGCTCGTATTTAAGAAAGTGGCACCAACCCCCATTCCCTGTTCATGTCACTGCACCACTGGTGGAGAAGGAGGTACTGGACTTGTTCTGGGAAGAGAGGTGTGAGGGATGGTGGGTGAAAGAACTGCCTGTATCCCTCACTCTCCTGCACTGGTGAGATGATGGTGCCCCCCTTACCACGGATGAAAGAACTGCCTGTATCCCTCACTCTCCTGCACTGGTGAGATGATGGTGCCCCCGTAACCACATTTCTCATTGCCTCTATACCTCCTGGGGAGAAAAGGTAGAGAATTTGGAAATAGAAGAGTGAAGGTGAGCATTGGAAGAAGAGTGGATTTTGTAGGGCCAAGCTGTTTTAAGGATTGAATTTTTATTAGTGACTCACAATCCTAAGAACATGTGAAAGGAAACAAACCAGAATTCCATCAGTATAAGGTAAAGGTCAGGAACAGCAGCAGTGCACAGTGATGTTACCAGAAACCTTGGGAAGAGCAGTGAGATGAGCCCTGACTTAGCCTCTGAGAAGACTCATCCACATCTTGCACCCCAGGTCTGGGCCCCAGCAGGTTTGTGTTCAAGCTCAGCTAGATTTCCTGTCTCCGTGCCAAGGCACAGAAGTAGCGGGCAGAGTCCTGGGGCTGCAGGGCCCACAGGGACAGAGATGACTGAAACTGGGAATCTTCCCGAGACACCTCGGCTCGACCTTCCACTGCTGCCTCGTACTTCTTTGTCGTACCACTGAAGTCGATGTAGGACAACCACACGAGTCTGCCGTCGAGTGTCTGACGGTACCACCAAACTCCATAACCCCTGAAGTCAAAGCCCTCCCCACGGCAGGAGAGGCTCACGGATTCCCCAGGTGCTCGCAGCCCTCCACCGGTCTCCACCAGCCTCCGCTGTGCCCACAGCCCTGCAGACGGAGAGCTCCAGCAGCCGCGGCCCCGGGACGTTCCGCTGATGCCCCGTTGCTCCCCGACCCGGCACCGCCACAGCCGCCTGCCCCATCTCTCCCAGACGAGCCCCGAGCCAGGGGCAGCGCCTCGACTGCCCTCCCCGTCGGACACCAGCCGCTTCAGGTCCCGGCACTGCAGCCCGGAGCAAGCAGCGAAAGCCGCCCTCGCCCTCTGCTTCCCGCGCCTCCTCGCCCAGCAACGGGATCGCTGCCCTTCCCACCCGCCTCTCACCTGCCGGACACAAAGCCAAGGCTAAGGCCACCAGATTCGGCCCCAGACTGGGAGCCATCCTGCCCTGCCGCGACGGGGGCGGCCGTGGCCGCTGGAGCCGCCCACGAGCCCAGCCGAGCCGCCGTTAGACCCGCTCCCGCCAGCCCCGACGGCTCGGCCTCTCCTCGGGGAAGCTCCCACGCCTCTGCCCGCCTCCAGCACACCCGGCCCGGCCCCTTTGGTGACGCTAGGAACACCCTCATCCTAAAGCTTAGCCCTAGCCCCAGTCCCACCTGCAGTAGCAGGACCGGGTTTAACCCGCACAGATTCCCCCGCAGGACGCTCCCCGTCATCCGCATCCTCAGCCCGCCCTGGTTTCGTTCCCACCCCACGCCCACGGGGATAAGACTCACAACGCAGAAGCGAGCCCATCACTCCAGTCGCCTTGCTCCGTACTCACTGCTGCAGCCCACTAGCCTCGTATCGTCTCTGCTGCTGTGTCTCATGCCCTGCCTCCTCCATCAACAAGAGATTTACATCTCGTAATCTGCTGCTGAGATAACGATGCAATAATTAGGCACCTGGGTGTGATTACTGGCTCTTGGTCCACAGCTAACAATACAACAGCCAAGGGCTAACTGAGCAATAAGCTCAAGTCTGCTACGAAAATACGACTGAGTCGATCATCTTATCCCCATAAACTCTGGGCAGCCCAAGATCTGTTTGAGCTCTTTTGCACCAGGATCTTCATAACCTCTGTCTTTGCCCTTGTTAGTCTTCATTATCTGATGATCTCAGGGACCTGTTAGTGGGTGTTAATAGCTTGAGCCTCTTGCCTCAGGGACTGGAATGCAATTGGTCACTTAGGTGTTTCTTAGTTTCACTAGACTCTCTTGAACTTTTCTCTGTGTGGTATTTTCCAAAGAAGGTGTCTTTATGCTGACTGGGCTGTGGGAGGGTCTCAGGGTGCTGCACAGAGAAGGATACCCTGCCCAGTGCTGAGGCATCAATGGAACAGCTGCTGTTCTGCAAAGCAAAGAAAGATGAGGGTCTGTGGTCCATCAGGTATCTTTGTTGAGGACTAAGGCTGGCCAGGAGTAAACCAGAGATACAGATCTTCCAGCTTTGCTTCCAGCTGGATAAAGACCACAGTCAGGATGCTGTCGCACCAGCAGCACCAAGTCCTACAGTGTCTGGTCCCAAAGGACCTAAGAACCGGTGAGGACTGATGCTGCAGCAGGAGGTTATGTCCAGGGGTATTGATCACCCCCGAGGGGTGGTAGTTTATGTGTGAGGAAAAGAGTAAAGCCAAGTTCTCAGCTGCAAACAGCCCTATAGCTTTGCATTTCCACGTCCCTGATCTGAATGTCTCTATAGATGAGTTCTTTGAGAAAAGTAGGGTAGAGTTGGGATGGGAGATGTTGGAAAGGATGATACAATAAAGAAGGAATCCCTTCAAGGTCAGAAGATGCAGAACCTCCCCCCTCCTACGCTTGATGCAGATTTTGCACGAGGGGGAACGGGGCTTAGCTTAACGTGGTGATCCACAGCACAGTGGTAGATGGCAGTGCCCTGGAAAGAGACAGCTGCTACTCCTAAGGGAGCTGTTTTGTTTTCATAAACCACCACGGAGATTCTGCCTTTGCAGAACTTGGTGTTCCCTGAAGTTTTAAAACATGCAGCAGAAATCTCAAGGTTTCCCCTGGGAGCTGATAATTCCAGAAGAAATTCAGCTTGTTGATGCTGCCTTCAGTCATGTATTGGTATTGGCAGGGCAGAACCACTCGTTGTCCAGCTATGGCTGACACCTCAGAGAAGAATTCCTGCTGGGGGCCACCTCCTGCAAGAGCTGCACCACAGGCAGAAGCACATCTGCAGAGCAAGTTGTTTCCTTCTCTCATTTTCTGATGTGTTTAAAGCTGTGTTTGCCCCAAAACCTTTCTGTCTTTCCAAAGTAAAGGAAAGTTCAGCTATCTGCTTCCACAGCCCATCTGCTATCTCCCTGACCTCATCATCTTGTAGCACCACTAAAAATTGTGGGAGGTGATAGGAAGGGCATGAACACACCCACCTGATTGCTTTAGCAGGATGCATGCTGGCATGGCCATGGTGAAGATCATTTTTCCTGCTCCCTCAGCAGGCTCTCAGCACACTGCAGAACAGGGCAATTACTGCACCCCATTGACTGCCCCAGAGTCACATCATCACAGAGGTGAGGAGGACAAGGATGAGCTCCACTCACTTTTTGCTTGTCTTTGCAGCACAGAGTGAAGAGTCTCAGTGCCTTCCTCGCTTTCATATGGGTTTTCCTCTCCCTTTGTAAGATCCACTCTGTGAGGGGACATGTCTCCATCCCTGTAGACGTGACTGGTTCTGAGTGCTCTTTGTCAGCAGGAGGGCTTTTGAAAGCCCAATGGCTCCTCATAAGGTTCAGGGCTCAGAAACACAGGTGCAGCACTCTTGTCCAAAGGCTTCAGGTTCCTCTTAGTTTAGCCTTTAATTTTGGAAGCAGCTGTTCAGTATTTCTCCAGGCATGAGGACTCAGTGATAGGGGGAGGTAGGTGATAAGGGGGAAAGAAAGGTATTTGAACTGTCAAATGAATCCCTACAATAAGGGGATGGAATCCTGATTCCAGTGGTTTGGCTCAGTGCTTGGTGGTGGAGTTGAAAGGATCTGCAGCCCCATGTGCAGTGCAGATCTACAACTATGCAAGGAAAAAGGGCAGGGCCTGGGGCTCTCCATCCACTACTGGGATAGGGAGAGGCACCACAGCATGGGAGCAGACCAGAAGCTCTGTCTGGATGGGATCTCTGCTGTGTGTCTTGAGTAGATTCACCTGGGTCTGCCTGACGTTGGATGAACCCAGAGCTCCCAGCATCTGAAGGTTTACTTGCTATCTGTATTTCTCTTTTAGTTCTATCTTATTCAATAAAGAATTCTATTAAGACATTGATTGTCAGAGCTTGCTTTCTGAAACCTGGGAAGGACCCAGCACTGCATCTTTCCCCGTGTCTCAACCCTGGCATAGAGCTGGAGAAGGCCACAGAGATCATTCTGGGAGCAGTGTTAGGCTCAAACCCAGGAGATGGGCCACTTCTTACCAACAGAGCTGCAAAAAGACCCACAGTTGACCCCAAAAGACTGATCTAGTTTATTCATATGTGAGCTGAGTTTTCTGCCCATGCTGACATCTTTCACTGCAGAAATGCTGGGGCCTTTCATCTTGTCACATGAAAGATACCTTCACTGGGAATGGCCCTGACGTAAAGCAGGAGATTAAAAGACATCAATTCAGGAAGCCAATACACACCCCACAACCTTAGCTGGGCTGTTAGACATTCAAGCTGAGCTTGTCAGAAAACAACCACCTCTACCAGAGCTGTCTTTGCTAGCCTGGGGCAGTAAAGGTCCTCGATAAAAGCCAGCTAGGTCCTTACTCTCTTAATGTACCTCTCTTGAGAGCTAGCTGAGTGTGAAGCCTCTAAAAGGACTTACTGCATCAATGGACCTCTCAGCTGGCATCAGCTTGTAACATGCCAGACCTTGGGGCTGCTTGTCACAAGAGAGGGAGATGATTAGATGTGGAGGGAAGCTAGGGCTATACTGGGGTGACACTGGGGCTAATCAGTAGCTGCAGAGGAGCTGGTAACTATTAAGGTCCTGTCAGGATGAGGCTGAGGAGCACTTATACATATCTGCACAGCCTTCACCTTCAGACCCTACATGTACTTTGGTTTCCTCATGGTGTGGTGACAGGCTGCTCCTCAGGCATCCCTGTGTTTTGAACCTCAATGATGTCCTGCTGCCACCAGTGCCTACAGCCCCTCTCGTTGGGCCAACAGCTGCAATGAGCCCCATGTGCCAGAGCTGCTCTGTCATCATCTAGCTCCATCTCGTGGTGGTGGCCCTTCCTGCTCCCATCTTCACAGACTCACAGAACATTAAGGATTGGAAGGGACCTCGAAAGATAGGTAATAATAGGTACCAGTATAGGTTGGGGACTGACCTGTTGGAGAGCAGTGTAGGAGAAAGGGACCTGGGGGTTCTGCTGGATAGCAGGATGGCCATGAGCCAGCAACGTGCTCTTGTGGCCAAGAGAGCCAACAGCATCCTGAGTTGCATTGCGTAAGAAATGAGGAAGGGCTGAGGGAATCCCACAAGGTGGAGCAGGAGAAGGGAATCAAGGGTTGGTAGAGTGCACTGGTGAGAACAGACCCTCCAGATCTCAGTCTGTGGGTAGGCAGCAGCTGGAGGGTCAACAAGGTGGGTCTGTGTGTTATCTAAAATGGTTTGGACCATGCAATTCCAGGAAGGAACATTGTCCCATGGCACATTATTTTTGCTTTTCACTTTACTTTGAGCTCTGACCTTTAAGAGACACATCCTGGGACAAGACCAGGTGGATCAATGCGCAGTGAGGAAAACCAGAAAGCAAAGAGAAGCAGCGAGGAATCATCGTGCCTGTGATCCCAAAGTTCTGCATTGCACGTCAACACAGCAGAAGCCCTGGGCAGAACAGCTACAAAAGCCATGGGGAAAAGAAGGGAGTCTGAGACCCTGACACTGTCCTCTCTTGGAAGACAATCTTGCCCTGCAGATCTCTTGGTGCACAGAGGAAGCAGCACTGCCAGGGGATACCTGAGGACCCCTTTCCCCAAAGTGAACCTTGCACAGACAGATCTCCTCCCTCCCCTGGCTTCTTGCACAGCCAAGGAAGCTCCCTGCACCAGGGTGTCTTGCACAGCACAGAGGTACAAGGCACTGTCAGAGACCTCAACTTCCTGCAGACGAAGGGTGCTGTATTTCCCCGTGGTGTTCAGCAGTGTGGTGAGACGGCCGTCCTGCTTGG
>JAOXOE010032069.1:0-11371 GCA_028565055.1 Phoeniculus purpureus
TGTGGAGTCTCCTTCTCTGGAGACATTTCAAACCCACCTGGACGTGTTCCTGTGTGACTTGATCTAGGTGATCCTGCTGTGATTGGATTGGGGGACTGGAGTGGATGATCTTTCTAGGTCCTTTCCAACTCCTAAAATTCTGTAATTCTCTGAGTCCGAAGTTGCTGGTATCATGGAATCACTAGGGATCGAAGGGATCTTGAAAGATAGTATCGTGGGTATTGAGCAGATACAGAACGTAGAAACCATTTCACACAGATGGGGTTCAAGGCAGAGAACGATCAGGACAGGCCAGCAAATTTTATTAAGGGGAGGAGTAGCTCTGGTACGTCTCAGTTCTCACATCTAAATTCTCGTAACCCAGGTGAGAAAATGCTGAGCACCACATCAGCTTCTTCCTCTTCTTTGTCTCACATGGTCCAGATGTCACCATGACCAGGGAAACGGGGTTTCAGAGATCACCACTACCAAATGTAGGTTTTCCTGTTGGCACACAAGGCTTTTGTGGCACAGGACTGAGGATCTGACCTCTGGCTTCTTGCTTCTGGAGTGTTTTCTTCCTGAATTTTCCCACCCTTTGCAGTCGGCGGCTGTAAACGCTCATTTTGCTTGCTCAGCAGTACCGGAAGCCGATCAATTCAAGGAAAACTGTTTGATACAAACAAACCAACGCTCATTGATTTTAATCTTTTACCTTGAGCTTTTTGTCTGCCACTGCACTATATTAATGAGCTCATTAATTGATTTGGAGATGATTAAATGCTTTGGCCACCCAACTCAATCCATCACTCCCACACCTGCTGCTGCCAACGTAAAACGGTAAAACACCACCAGAGGTGGTTACTAAACTGTTGCTTGAATAGAGAGGGCAGAGTGGGCCAGTCTCTTGCTGTTTGTACTAGAATATGTTCAGATCTTGGTAGCTCTCCCCTGCCCTGATTCATGGGTGCAGGATGTCCATATTAATGAGTTGTGTTCCACTAATGACCCAAGCATGAGGTAGTTTTGTGGGCAACTGCGTCTTTGTGAGCATTTTGGCTTGATGTGTCACTGGTACATGTCATCAGCCTGTATCAGCCTAACAAATCGTGACACATCACTCTCTTCTTGGCAGCCTGTCCTGCACGCTTCACTAAACACGAGATATTTGCTGTTAGATCATAGAATCATCCAGGTTGGAAAAGACTTCAGAGATCATCAAGTTCAACCCTACAACTCCCAAGCACTAGCCCATCTCCTCAAACACCCTTCCTGCCTGGTTGTTGAATCCCTGCAGGGACGCTGCCTCCACCCTTTCCGTGGGCAGCCCCTGTTCCAAGGGCTCCTTACTCTTTCTGGGACATAGTTTTTCCTCTGATCCAACCTGATCCTCCCCTGGCACAACCTGACCCCATTTCCTCTGGTTTTATCGCCAGTCCCTAGGGAGATGAGGCCAACCCCCACCTCACTGCAACCTCCCTTCAGCGAGCTGGAGAGAGCAGTGAGGTCTCCCCTCAGCCTCCTTTTCTCCAGGCTGAACAGCCTCAGCTCCCTCAGCCTCTCCCCATCAGACCTGTTCTCCAGACCCTGAATCAGCCTGTTATATCTTAACACAAAGACCTGATGCTGTTGGGACAACAGAATATCCTCTTTCACCGCTCTTTACTATTTGCTGCACGTGAGCCAGGAAAGGTTGAATACCCCATAGGGATGTACAGCCAGGGAGGGCTTCAGCACCTTGGGGTGATCTCTAACCTGAGGTCTGGGTTAGAAGTATGGGCACAGCCAGACGTCCTGCCCTTAAATCCAGCGCTGAGGAGCACTGGCCAAGGCATGAGGGACACTTGCTGCTAGGCTTACTCTCTGGTTGTATGTGTGTGTGTGAGTATTTATTTCTCCCCACGTGCTAGAGCATCTTTCACATTTATAGAGGTGGAGGTAAAAACCAGCACAGCAGCATGGTGGAAGAAAAAGCTTTCGAGTTCAGGTAAAAGGGATGGGGAGAGCTGAGCTCTGCGTTTTGAGGAGGTCTCTGCTTTGGCTGTAAAATGGACATCAAATCATCCTTCTTTGGGGCTGTTCCTGGTGTAGACTAAGCATCTGTGAGGTGTCATTACCATAACAAAGACAGCAACCCCATGCTCTGGGCTCCTTGGTTATTTTTGTTTATGTCACCCATCATCTTGCTGGCTTCTCCATCCTCACCCTGCACCTCTGCGGCAAACAATGGGGACACGTGGCCATCTCTGGATTTGAAGGGTTGTCTCTTGTGGAAGCAGCCAGCTCTCCTGTGAAGGAAGCTCCTGTAGCCTGAGTGACATCAATCTGATCTCGTAACCAGATCGTAAGCCTCGGGCTCCTCTGTTCTCTGAGTGAATTCTACCAGCTGTGGACGTTTTATGGCTGGAAGTCAGACTACTTCACATGAGTAGCTGGCTCTCAAATCATGTAAAATAGCTCATGCTTATAGGACAGCCTGTGTCACCAAGGCCTTTTTTCCATCAGAAAGTGATGTTATTAATTTCATAAATCAGCATGAACCCCAAGGCTCTAGTAGGTGGCTACAGTGACTGAGTTTGGGCTAATGGCTGAAATGTGGCCAACCCAGCCCTCTGTGCTCTTTCATCAAGGCTGTTAGAGCCTCTGCATCTTACAGCCTTGATGCCAGTCTCTTCCTGCCGTGGCGTGGCCTTGATCATCCAGTTATCCCAAATGTCAGCCTCCGTGACAGTCTGTGCTGCCAACCTTCAGCAGGAACAGAGCTAGGAGGGACTCAGCTGTGGGAGGGTGGGTATTTCTCTACACACAACAGTCTTGATAAACTCGAGATTATCGAGGTTTAATAGGCAAAGGTTTGAGGCTGGGCAACCTCAGCATGTATTTTAAATCACATATATTAAACCAGGGCAGCTGTTTTGGCAGAACAGATTGTAGGTGAGTTGCAATCGATTTAGTGTGTCCCACAATATTAACCAAGTGGATCCCACAAATATGAATCAAGTGCATCCCACAACCTTACGAGCTTTAAATTACCTGGCTTGTATCAGCAATAGTGTGGCCAGCAGGGCTAGGGATGTCCTTCTCCCCCTGTACTGGGCACTGGGGAGGCTTCCCCTCGAGTACTGGGGCAGTGCTGGGCCACTCACTTCAAGAAAGTGATGGAGGGGCTGCAGCAGGTCCAGAGGAGCAACAAGGCTGGGGAAGGGACTGGAGGGAAAGGCTAATGAGGAGAGGCTGAGGGAGCTGGGGGTGTTTAGCCTGGAGAAGAGGAGACTCAGAGGGGACCTTCTTCCTCTCTCCAGCTTCTTGAAGGAAGGTTGTGGTCAGGTGGGGGTCAGGCTCTTCTCCCAGGCAACCAGCGCCAGGATGAGAGGGCAGGACCTGAAGCTGCCAGGGGAGGTTCAGGTTGGATATTAGGAAGCCCTTTCTCACAGAAAGGGTGATCAGAGCCTGGACTGGACTGCCCAGGGCAGTGTTGGAGTCCCCATCCCTGGAGGTGTTGAAAGACAGATTGACACTGACCCTCAGTGCCCTGGTCTGGCAGATGGCATGATGTTAGGTCCTGGGCTGGATGAGCTAAGAGGTCCTTTAGACTTGGGGATTCTATGGTTCTCTCCCTTTTGTGTTTTGTTACTCCACAGTAAATCCCCCACTCCCAGTTGCTGCCACTCCCAGTTTCCAGTCTCCAGCAAACCTCAGTGAAGCAGCCAAGCAAGAAGGAAGACGCTAGATAATCACAAAAGACTGGAGACACCAAGGCTAGCAGGCAGACAGGTAATAAATAACAATTCTGCTCCTCATACCTGGATCCCACAGCCGATTGTTTGTATTCAGCCCCAAAACATTATGGATTGAATTGGATTTAGTCCGTGACATTTTCCCTCTTGCTGCTTTATTAGTTTGGAAACAAAGACATGACTGTTGGATGGCTACTCAAAACCCCGAGCAGATCTCCCTCTGGGCTTCAGTAATTAAACCCTTTCAGTGAAGTGAATTCATTGCAATGCGAAGACAAGGTGGTTTTGAAACCACCAGATTTAGTGTTGATTAAAATATTTCCCCAGGCAGTGATAAGCAGCCAACTGCTCGTTCCTGTGTGACTTGCTCTAGGTGATGCTGCTGTGGCAGGGGGATTGGACTGGATGATCTTTTGAGGTCCCTTCCAATCCCTGATGATGATGCTATGAACAGCTGACTCGGAGCTCCTTGTCAATTAGGATTTGAGTGTCTAATTCCCATAACTGGGGGGAGAACACACATTGTTGTAAAGGAAGAGGTCAAAGAAGGGGGTTGGACTGGATGATCTTTCGAGGTCCCTTCCAGTCCCTGATGTTCTGTGAAAGGATGCACAAATGAGAACCCACTATTGAATCGACCTGAACGAGAGCTTTTAAGTATCGTTGTGTCTGCTGAATGGTTGTGGCTGGGGACCAGGATCGGTTTGCAGCCCAAGGTGCCCACTCTTAGCAAAAATCACTCTCCCTGAGTTGTAAAGACAGGTGCATGAGGAGATATGCTGACAGAATTACAGGCGCAGCAGGCTGAGCCTGACACAACCCAGCCTTGAGGCGACTTTGCCCCTTATCGAGGTGAATATTTACTGGCTGCTGAAGCGCAGAGCAGCCCGCTTGCCGCAGGATGCTCCCGAATTCCCGTGAAGGACCGTGGGAGAAGCAGCAGGCACACTCCGCTTGTTTCTCCGACTTCCATTTGTTTCTCTCCCCGGTTCGATCCGCAGCTTCCAGTGTTTTATGATAGCGCCGCCACAACTAGGTTGGCTGCTCATCCACCGTGAAATGACTTTTTAAATTTGTGTCCATTATCTGAGTAGGAAGAGGCATCGCTCGCCCCATTTACTGTGCGAGCAGAGAGAGCTTCCAGTCACACAGAGATGACTGGAGCCGATAGCTGGTTTTGCTGACTTTGCCGAGCTGGTGCGCGGGCTCCGACGCCAGCTCCTTGGGAACAGTTCTTGGCTTCCTCTGCTTTCTACTAATTAGTTGGGTGTAGTGGTCCTGCCTGGAGCGTCAGATAAAAGGCTACGGACTTTGTTAACGACCGGCATTTAATCTGAGTCAGAGTCTCTAGCAAGAAAGCCGTGAGTAGGATCCAACCAGTAGTAAATTCTGTGCTTCCCAGACTTCAATATTTGATGAGATAGCAGGGGCTACTTTTCTTCCAGTCACATCCAAACCGCAGTCAAAACTGGCAGATCTTTGTTTTACCGAGATTATTGTACCTGGGGATGAGCCTGGCTGATGAGCCATGGCAGTGGTAGAAGGGACTTATGTCTTATCCAGTCACAGAATCACAAAACATTTAGGGATTGGAAGGGACCTCAAAAGATGATCCAGTCCAATCCCCCTGACACAATCACCTAGACCAAGTTGCACAGGAACATGTCCAGGTGGGTTTTAAACATCTCCAGAGAAGGAGACTGAGGGGTGACCTCACTCATGTTTACAAATATGTGAAGGGTGGGTGTCAGGAGGATGGAGCCAGGATCTGCTCAGGGGCATCTGGTGAACAAGGGGCACTGGGTGTGAGCTGGAACAGAGGAGGTTCCATACCAATATCAGAAGGAACTTCTTCCCAGTGAGGGTGACGGAGCCCTGGAAGGGGCTGCCCAGGGGGGTTGTGGAGTCTCCTTCTCTGGAGACATTGAAAACCCACCTGGACGTGTTCCTGTGTGACTTGGTCTAGGTGATTGTGTCAGGGGGATTGGACTGGATGATCTTTCGAGGTCCCTTCCAATCCCTAATGTTCTGTGAATTAGTGGCCATTTTAATCCATAAGTGTGAAAAACCCTCTTGTTTTATATATTTTAAATTCATAAATGTAAACCCCCCTCTTTTTTAGATATTAAATATAAACTGTAGAAGTTTCTATATTTTAAATATGTCCTAATATATTTAATGAATTTTATAGTATTTAGCACGTATTTAAGAGGAAATTTAACTGGACCCTCGATGCCACACGGTAATTTCTGCAGTTCCTGAGGATTCTGGGGAGCACTTTGGGACTCCCAGCTCTTCAGGTTGTCTGAGAAGATGCTAAAGCCCAGATGGAGCTGCTCATTTATTGAGTGGCCGCTCACAAGGCAACGTAGCCAGGCTTCTCTGTATTATTCATAGAAAGAGCTTTCACAACGGGCCATATGGGACCAGCAGCCGCTTGCAACCGCTGTGTGAGGCGCTGACTGGCCACAGCTCTCCTGGGTCACTGGGCATTGATCAGCCAACACCAGGCTGTGAACAGCTGGTTGAGCTAGATGAGAATTGTGACCTAGGAGGGTTCCATCCTAATAAACTAGCGGAGCCACAAGCTGTAGGGACCAAATGATTCACGTCCTCTGGGCTTTCGCTGAACAAATAGTGTCACCCTTGGAGCACGAAAAACCAACAAAGAGGTTTTGTGTGGAGGCAAAGGGACATCTGCTGCAATTAGAGCGGGACACAGATGGGACATGTTGTATATCCACGTTAACCAGCCTTTGTCACAGAGGCTGTCGTTCTCTTTGCAGCCAGGTGAGCTGCCTCTTGGTGCTGAATATTCAGAGCCTCGTGCAAAGCCTGTGGCTTTGTGTCGCTGTCTTCATCGGGCTTTTTTGGTTCCACAAACACACAGGTCTAACCCGAGCAGTGCTCATGCCTGGGGTGTGTGACCAGAGAGGAGATGGTCACTTTGTAGTGTGAGATGAGGAGTGGAAAGACATCCTACAGAGAGATGGCCATGGCAGGGCAGTGCCCGAGATGGGGTTGCAATACAATCTGGTTTGATGCGCATTGCCCCTGCATTGTGTTTTGACAGTAAATGTCAGGGACTCACAGGGAGGATGTGGAGCTGTAGGAGCAAGTCCAGAGGCGGCCACGAGGATGATCAAAGGGCTGGAACCCCTCTGCTCTGGGGACAGGCTGAGGGAATTGGGGTTGTTCAGCCTGGAAAGGAGAAGTCTCTGAGGTGATCTACTAGCGACCTTCCAACCCTTGAAATGGGCCTCTGAGGTGGCTGGGGAAGGCTGTTCCCAAGGGTAAGGAACAATAGGATGAGGGGTCCTGGTTTGAAGCTGGGAAAGGGCAGAGTGAAGCTGGACAGGAGGAAAACGTTGTGGAATCTGAGGGTGAGGGATCCCTGGAACAGGCTGCCCAGGGAGGTGGTGGTGGCTCCATTCCTGGAGCTATTCAAGGTCAGGCTGGCTGGGGCTCTGGGTAAGTGCTGGCCCTGCTTGGTGTAGGGAGGTTGGACTAGATACCCTTTGCAGGTCCCTTCCAACCCAACACATTCTATGATTCTATGACTCCTTGCTCTGAAGTGACTGTGATCTAAACCAGATGAGAGAGAAGAGAGACTTCAAGGCCATTGCCCAGTCTTCTGGATGACCTGCAGTAGGAGGAGCTGTTTTGTTAGCAAGTTTGTTAGCTGTTTGTTGCTGCTTTGTTAGCAAGTTCCATAAATGTGGGAAAACCCATCGATGTTACTCACTTAACCACTTCCATCTGTAGTGCAGCACTCTGAGAACACGAAGTTTAACTGCTCCATCCCTCCTGGGGCACATACGGCATTTCTTCCTTTCCACTCATTATTTGGCCATTCTAAATGTGAACCCATGAATACTCTTTCATTTTCTTCTCTGATTCATCCTACGGGGTGTCCTGTTCCAGAGAGATGCAAGAGCTGCATTTCAAGAACAAAATGAGACCCAACTAGTTGTCGGTTTGTTTCTGTTGATGTTTGGGATCTGCAGGGAAATTTTTCTTGTGATTTAGAAGAAATTGTCAACCAGATGAATGTGAAGGTTTGAGAGATCCATTAGAAGTTCAAAACTGTGACATAGAGTTGGATGTGTTCCTATGTGACTGGATCTAGGTGATCCTGCTCTGGCAGAGGGCTTGGACTAGATGATCTTTCGAGGTCCCTTCCAATCCCTAATGTTCTGTGATTCTGTGACATAGAGTTGGGTCAGGACTGTGTAAGATGAAAGAAAGGAACAGACCTTTACTTGAAAGAGCAGAAGAAAGAGCTGCTGAGAAGATACTTGTGTTGCTCCAAAGCCTGTCTAGTAGGAGAAGGTTTAAGTAAACATAACTGTACTTTATGACTCTTTAATGCTGCTGGCGTGAGAACCTCTTCATGGAACAGTGTCTCAAAGGCTGCAGGGAGAGACAGAGGACAGCCACACTGATAGATAAACACACCCACTCTTTACTCCCCCCTACTCTTTCGAGCAAAGGTCTCTCATCCATTGTGATCCACGTTCTCCTTGTGCTCTGCAGTCTAAGGCTTCTCTGGCCATCTCTAACCCTTTCTAGGAGGCTTAGGTTGTAGTTCTGATGCCAAAGCTGACATCTAGTCCCACTGGCTGCAGTAGCTGCTGTGTGAAGCCCTTAAGACACGGTTCTGGTCTAAGTTCTGCTGCTGTTGTGCCGACGTAAGTCCACAGTGGAGTCTTGATGATTGTGCTGTTGGAGACTAAGAACTAAATCAAGTCCCTGGGCAAACGATGACACTGAAAAAAAACAAACTTTGGTGTCAAAGTCCACTTCAGCTGGGGGTTGTGCAAATATTCCCACAGAAAGCAAAGCATAAAGGGAACAAGGAAAATAAACCATCTAGCAGTGGTCCCAGTGCCTTCAGGCTCTGGTTCCTGGAGTCCGCGAACAACAGAGAACTGAAAATATTTACTCTTCCCTTTTTGAACCTTCTAACCGCATTCAGCTGCGGCTCTTAAAGAGAACCCCTCCTGGCATGGGACTTCTCCTGGGGAGGAAACCTGCCCTTTGTGTCACCCGTAGGCATTTGCTTCCGTGAGCTGTGTGTCAGCAGGGCGAAGGCTTTTCTTATCTGCAGAAACTCCCAGGAGAAGTTAGTGACACAAGCAGCAGGAGCTCGAGCAGGGCAGCAGCGTGCTCTTCCCATGTTCTGCTGGTGCTCCTGATGACAAATCTTTGGCATCACAGGACGTCTGCTGGAGCCAAGAGACCACGGGCAAACGGCACTGCTGCTATTTTTGTGGCTCGTAGGGTTTTTTAACGATTTCATGGTCCCTTTTCTGCTAGAGTCAAGCTGCAAGTGCTTTTGTAGTCAGACCCTTCCCTTGTTGGCTTTCCAGAATCTTACACGACGCGACCAGATCTGCCCAAGTGTTTACGAGGATGTGAGTGACACTCTGTACCATAAAATGAGAGGAAAACTGTATGCAACAACCCCCCACCACCCCATTCCTCTGGCTGCTTCAGCACCAAGGCAACTGGAGATTAATTGACTCAATGATCTGATTCTATGATTCTAGAGTGACTTATGGTGGAGATGGTACTTTCGTCTTAAAGCCTGTGTGGCAGGTGCTTAGAACGTCTAGAAAAGTTCATTGAGAACCCAGGGAGGTGGTTGAGGCTCCATCCCTGAAGGTGTCTAAGGCTGGGCTGGATGAGGCTCTGGGCAGCCTGATCTAGGGTGGGGTGTCCCTGCCCATGGCAGGGGGATTGGACTAGAAGATCTTTCGAGGTCCCTTCCAATCCCTAACGATTCTATGAGTCTATAATTTTAATATGGATGTGTTCCTGTGTGACTTGGTCTAGGTGATCCTACTGTGGCAGGGGGATTGGACTAGAAGATCTTTTGAGGTCCCTCCCAATCCCTAATGATTCTTTGAGTCTATGATTCTGTGATCTTGAAGGTCGCTTCCAACCTGAGCTGTTCTGAGTCCTTCTGGCTGCCTGGCAGTAAAATGCTGAAGAATTGACTTCTTCAATAAATTACTGGGATGCCAAAGAGACCGGGTACACCCGAGGAATGCTCTGGCGTTGCAGTAATACGATTTAATAGCCATTCCTTGCACTTTCTGTTCTCGGGGTGAGAGGTGCTTTATAAACATAAGAGGATGTTTATTTCCAAAGAGCTCAACTTGATGGGTGCTCGACTGGCAGCAGAGAGGTGGAGGCTTTAAAGATAAAGATCGGCATCGTGGGGGATTTGGAAGAGCACCTTGGCATAGGGGGTGCCTAATTTTTTTCATCTCCAGGCACTAAACACCTCTGATGACACCTCTCCCTTACAAGTGTGCACACCCAGCTTCTCCAGTTGCACACTACTTGCCTCAGTAGTTTTTCTGGTTTACTGCTTTACCCCTGCCTGTACCTACCAGCTCTGTCCCAGTCTGGGGTAGCTCGGTGTGTGCTGCTCCGGGGAGGTGACTAGTGTGTGCAGTATGAAAGTTGAAGAAAATGAGTAGATTAGCAACGACTGGCAGAGGAAAATGCTGGCCTGATGGTGGAACTCACTGGTGGGAGCTTTTGTTTGCTTCCCAAACGTGTTTGCACAGAAGTGTGTTGCCAGGAAAGAAGGGAAAAAGGAAAAAAGAGAGAGAGGGTGTTAAATATAGAAGGTATTTCTACATGGTGCTAGTATCACCATGAGGACGTGGGTCATCCAGGCAACAGAAACAACCCAGGAAGGTCTGGGAGCTGAGGGACATGATGAGAATCGTGAAGCTTTAAAGCAATGGCTGCAGTAAATGGTTTGTGACCAGCACACTGCCAGGGGTCACTTCTGCAGGGAATGGGTTATGAGCACCTTTTTTTTCCCCAAAGCAGCTGCATTCCTAGAGCTCAAAGCCTGTACGTGTTCACTTGAAAGGAGAGAAAGGTTCTGCAGAGACTTGTTCCTCACAAACTGTTCACTCAGTACTTGAGGTGGGCAGCCTATTCCATGTGATACAGATGGATGCAGGAAGAATGGGGCGATGACTCCCTGAAAGGAGGTTGTGGAGAGGGGGGGGTTGGTCTCTTCTCCCAGGGAACAAGTGATAGGACAATAGGACATGGCCTCAAGCTGCCCCAGGGGAAGTTTAGGTTGGCCCTGAGGAGAAACTTCTTCCTGGAGAGGGTCCTCAGGCCTTGGCACAGGCTGCCCAGGGAGGAGGTTGAATGGCCATCCCTGGCTGTGTTTCCCAGTCGGGGAGATCCAGAACTCAGGAAGAGGGTTTAGCAGTGGGTTGGGACAGTTGGGTTAAGGGTTGGACTTGATGAGCTTGAAGGTCTTCTCTAACTTTAATGATTCTATGGTTAAATAATTTGTCCATGGCTTGTGTGCAGAGGACTCAGAAAAGCTCACCAAGGACAGGTCAAAGCAACATGTCCCCCTACCAATACAGGATTTTATTCCCTGTGATAAATTTCCCCATTCAATTCCAGGTGATCTGAGTGATGGGACACTTAAATCCCTTGGGAACTGTGAATACAGGGCAGTTGCCAACAACATTGTCAGCTCTGTTGTTCCTCTAATGTATTTCATAGAATCATAGAATCATAGGGGATTGGAAGGACCTCGAAAGATCATCCAGTCCAATCCCCCTGCCACAGCAGGATCACCTAGACCAAGTCACACAGGAACACAT
>JAOXOE010032070.1:0-11370 GCA_028565055.1 Phoeniculus purpureus
GGAAGGGGCTGCCCAGGGGTGTTGTGGAGTCTCCTTCTCTGGAGATGTTTAAAACCCACCTGGACATGTTCCTGTGCCACCTGGTCTAGGTGATGCTGCTGTGGCAGGGGGATGATCTTTCGAGGTCCCTTCCAATCTCCAATGCTCTGTGATTCTGTGCCACTGGTAGCTGCGGGGACACAGGGTGGTGCCAGCAGAGTGGTGTTTGGGTCCTAACTCTGCATGGACAGGGTGGGGGTGGCTTTCAGGCTGTGCTGACTTGCTCCATGGACCTCACTGAGGGTTGTACCTAAACCCAGGGGGCTGTTGAGTTTGGTTTGTGGTATAAACCCGAGTCTCCGGTGGACCCGGCTGTTTATTTGGCAGGGATGGCTGCCCAGGCATCAGCGGGCTTACAAGTGTCTCTTCCTTGGGGCTTTCCTGTCCTGAAATCTGTCTGGTTATTGAAGAAGAACGGGAGTGTTTTGCTCCAGCCAGCGTGAGTCCCTCTGGAGCCCACACAAGCGCTGGGCTGTGAGAGTCTCCTGCTGGGATCTCATAAACATCACCCCGGCTCTCCCCGGCAGTCTGCTGGAGGCACTGGCTGTCTCGAAGCGGGAGATGCTGGTGTGCTGAAACAAACCCTGCTCACGGAGCTGCTGAGGAGGCCAGGGCTGCCCAGGGGCTTGGAGTCCTCCACCCTCACTCATCCACTGGCCTCCTGGAGATCATCTGCCTGCAGGGTTCAACAGGAGCAGCTCCCCGGGTGCATGGGGGGATTTCGCTGTCAAAACCATGAGGAAGTGGGGTGCAGGGGCTGCTGTCCTGCTGCCCCCTCACAGGTCCCCGTCCCTGGGCACTGCCTGAAGTGCAAGAGCCTTGTTCCCTCCAGGCAGCAACCCCTGAGGGCTTGGAGAAATCCTCGCTTGCGTCAGCGCTGATTAGTGCTGCTGGAGGGCTCCTAATCTCATTGAGGAGCTGCTCCTGGCTGTGGCCAGGCAGAGACCTGAGCAGGGCCAGCAGGAGCAGCTTCAAGCCCTGGCTGGTAGAGAGGGAGGTCCTGGCCCCACTGGGAGCACCCACACTGGTGCTGGGGGGTTTCTGGAGCTGGAGAGCAAATCCCACAGTTGGCTCTGGCTGGTGAGGGAGAGACCTGTGTGTCCCATGCCGGAGCTTTGCTCCACACCTAGACTGGGCTGTAATGGAGGGGCAGACTCTGTGGCCACAGACATCTCGTGGTGGAACTGATGGTTGGGGGGTCAATATCATAGAATCATTAGGGATTGGAAAGTACCTCAAAAGATCATCCAGTCCAACCCCCCTGCCACAGCAGGATCACCTAGACCAAGTCGCACAGGAACACGGCCAGGTGGGTTTTAAATGTCTCCAGAGAAGGAGACGATATGCTGGAGGAGTCACTGCATGGGGATGCCCAAGAGGTACCCTAAAGCCCTGTAGTATCTCCAGAATAGATCTGGAGCTGTTCTGTGTCAGGTTTTTTCACTTTCCACTGTTAAACCTCTTGGGCACCCTCCTGTGACTCAGCAGGTGCTCGGTCTCCTGTCTGCAGTGTGAACCACTCTGGCACGAACGTGCCGGAGCAGACTGCTTGCTCCAGCGCTGCGCCCAGTTTCATTGCAGTGCTGCTGCAACAGCACAAGCCAACGTTCCAGGTCAATTTATTTGAGTGTTAAGGGCCTTAAACACCAGGAAAAACGAAGGTTTGGGTTTTTTTTTATGCTCAGTTCCAACCTTTCCCCCAACACACTGGGATGGGCGCTCTAGGATCAGCTCCAGCTGAATTATTGCTGCTCTAGCTTTAAAATGTTGTAGTGCAGGAGCCCAGACCACCCTGTTCCACCTGATTTGAGGTTCTCCAGTGTGTGCAGAGGGGCTCTCTTAAAACGGAGCAGATGTGACTTGTGCTAGGGCAACGAGGATGATGAAGGAAGTGGAGCACCTCCCTTATGAGGAGAGGTTGAGGGAGCTGGGTCTCATGAGCTTGGAGAAGAGGAGACTGAGGGGTGACCTCATTAATGTGTATAAATATGTGAAGGGTGGGTGTCAGGAGGGTGGAGCCAGGCTCTGCTCAGTGGCATCTGGTGATAGGACAAGGGGCAGTGGGTGTGAGCTGGACATAGGAGGTTCCACATAAATATCAGAAGAAGCTTCTTCCCAGTGAAGGAGACAGAGCCCTGGAAGGGGCTGCCCAGGGGGGTTGTGGAGTCTCCTTCTCTGGAGACGTTTAAAAACCACCTGGATGTGTTCCTGTGCAACTTGGTCTAGGTGATCCTGCTCTGGCAGGGGGATTGGTCTGGATGATCTTTCAAGGTCCCTTCCAATCCCTTATGATTCTATGCTGGATGAGGGTGGATGTGCCTGTGCACAAGGTGTGATGACACGAGCCTTGGGGCTATTAGCAGAGCAAATGGTAAGCAAAGTGTTTCTGCAGCTGGCTGAGCCTTGGTGTGGGTCTGGCTGGGGTTTGTCTCGCACAAGTTTGGGAGTGCCCTGTGTCCTCCATCAAAGCTGGTTGGAAGCTCTTGGGTTTACTCCAACACTGCCAGCAGGGCATGTTGTGGGGTCAGATGGCAGAAGAAGACATTGGACTCACGCAGGAATCACAGAACATTAGGGATTGGAAGGGACCTTGAAAGATCATCCAGTCCCATCCCCCTGCTAGAGCAGGATCCCCTAGGTCAAGTCACATGGGAACGTGGCCAGGCAGGTTTTAGATGTCTCCAGAAAAGGAGACTCCACAGCCTCCCTGGGCAGCCCCTTCCAATCACTCACAGGCCAAGACTTCCCCAGTGAAGACACCAAAGTTTAGTTAGAGTTAGTGACACAGGAGCTGAGAAACCCCTGGGAGGTTTTTGCCTTCCTGGATTCAGGGAGTTGCCATCCCCGTGCAGAGAGACACTTGTGTCCTTCGCTGCTGAGGGACATGGAGTAAGGGTGACTTGGCAGTGCTGGGTTGAAGGTTGGACTTGATGACCTTAAGGGTTTCCTCCAACCAAAAAGGTTCTGTGAAATCATTCATCACCCATTTTGGGATACAGGAGCGAGCTCCTTCCCCTGTACTTTTCTGGGGAGTCTCAAACAAGTGCAGCTTCTCCACTGCTGCTGCTGCAGGTGAACATCAGTTTGAGGCTGACTCTGGCTGAGCTTTGGTGTCTTTGATGGAGAAGTCTTAGCCTGTGATTGACTGTCTCTGCAGCGCCTACTGGGATGTGACAGGTTGAGGCATCTTCCCAACGCACTGCTTTGCCAAGAAGGTCCTCTGTGTTTGGAGCTTGGATGTGTGTTACTCATGTGGAGAAGCTGTACTTGCTGTAAGGTTCAGCAAAGTCACCCCAAAACCTTCACAACCCAAAACCTTCACAACCCACCTGCTGCAGTGTGCCAGGACAGATTGAATTTCTGATGGGCAATGTGAGGAAACAAAGCTGCTGGGACAAGGCAGCCCTGGGTGTATGAACTGATACCGCCAACAATCTCCTGCTCAACCCTCTAGTCCAGGATGGAGGAGCCCATGGTGCCAGCAAGCTGTGCTCCAGGTGAGGCTGGTGGAGGTGAGAGCCTGTGCTCTCTGCTGTCATTGATTCCTGGAAGCATTTGCATCCAAAGGAGGGTTCCCTGGGCTGTGGGGACTGGTCTGAGTGATGATGGGTGCCAAGGGTCCCGACCCAGCTGTTGGTGTGCTGGGCATTGCTCTGCGTCTTGGCCACCAACCTTCCCAAACGTGTGGCTCTGGGAAAGTGCCTATGGAGCTGGGAAGTGCCTCTGTGAAAGACCTGAAGCCCCTCAGCTCTGGCACCGGGCACTGCTGGTCTCCTCTGGGGGAGCGTGGGCAGGAGGGCTTGGTTCTTGGTCCTACAACCCAGACCTGTGCTCAGGAAGGGTCATCGCATGGCTGGACGGGTGGACGTTGTGCTGACGGCCCAGCTCTGGGGCAGACTGGCACTGTGCACAGCCAGTGCCTGAAGTGGGGTGAAGCATTTTTACCATCCTCCGAGTGCCCCCTGGAGAAGTCTGTCCACCGACCTGTGGGGTGAGCAGCGAGACTGCACCCCCGGCAGGGAGATGACCCCACAGAGCGCCCCTCGGCTGGCTCCCAGCACCGTGATCACGGTCTGCCTGGAAGACGCTGCTGTCGAAAGGCAGGGACGGACGGGGTGGGAGAAGGCTGATGTCAGAGCGATGGACCCGTATCTGTGGCAACCGAAGCAAATAAATAAATAAAGCGGCCCCGCCGCGTGTGCCGGAGCAGGAGGCGCACAAGGGCTGCTCCAGCTCCGCTCAATCTCTCCTAAGCAGCTTAGCCCCGCTGCTCCGCTGCAGCACCTGGGCGCCTCCGTGCCTGTGGGGCGGCCCGGAGCATCCCCCCGCCCGCCGCCCGCCGGGAACCCCCCGCCGCCTCCATCGCTCCCGGCTCGGCGCGGGCAGCGGTTCGCTGCGGGGCGGTGGGTTTGGCCCCGTAGCGCCAGGCCAGAGGCTCCTGCCCGCATCGCCACGCCGGGCCTGGCTCCTCGCAGGTGCCTGATCCTCAGCCCCACAGCGACGGGAGGCGAGCGATGCTGCGGGGGCCGTAGCCCGGCCGGAGATGGACGGTGTCGGCAGCAGCAGCAGCAGCAGGACCATGTCGTACAGCCGATGGAGTTACAACAGGTACCGCTGCCTCGCCGGGGTGGCTTTTGTTCCTTCCTGATGCCGTGAAGTTGTTTATGTAAACCGGGGCAGTCTCTGAAACCTTTCCTGACCCTGCTCGTGGGCTGAAGCGCCCTCGGGGCACCGCAGGTTCCCAGTGTCTGGAGTGGGAGCTGGGCTGGCAGGACTGGGGGCTGCTCCCAGCCCCGGCAGTGCCTCACCCGGGTCTCCTGGGCTCCCCTGCACTGGGGTGCAGCCACTGGGCACTTCAGGAAGGCAGCCTCTAGTGAGTGATGCTTGAAGCTGGCAGCTAGGCATTTCCTACAGGTATAAGCCGAAGCTGGGGGAAGAAGGGCTGGGGAGGCAGGATGGGGCTAAAGGCTGATGGTGTTTCCAGGCAGAAGGCTGGATCCAGCCCAGACACTCCAGAGCTGAGAGGCTGGGTGAGGTGTCTCACTGAAATACTCACACTGTGTTTCGTATCAGCTCCAGACCCAGGTATGTGGTGTTTCCCCTCTGCTGGGGAATAGAAAATATTTACAGCCTCAGTTTTGCTCAGTTGTGACTGGCAGGTCCTCGGGTTGAAAAAAGGTGCAAACTTGATGCTCTCCTCTGCACTTTGTGTTTTACACCTGACACAGGGCCAGATGCTGGGCACTGGCGGCACCCCACTGAAAACCACACGATACTCTGAAGAGATGACGTTTGCCAGTGGGTTTTTGGTGCTTAAACACATCTCTGGGGTCACCCCCTCGCCCTGGTGGCAGGGGGCTGTGTGGGTTATAGCTGCATCGAGGGTCCCCCCCCATTTCTAGTGCATCCGTGCTGCCTCAGCAGAGGCTACAGCGGTGGGGATGGTGTGTCTTTCAGGACAATGTGTGTTTGTGTCTGTGCAAAGCTGTTACACAACAAGCTGTGGGTTTATGCATATCTTCTCCCACACAGAGGAGCTTCCCAACTGGTGCCGTGTCCTCAGAAACAGCAGCACTGAGACCCCGCAGTGCTCAGCTCTGTCCCAGAGTTTGCAGCAGTTTTCACGCCCGAACCCTACAGAAACCACCCAGAAATCCCACAGAACTCCTCCTGACTGCCTTCTCCCCGTGCCATCACCCTTTGATTGAACTTCAGGTCCTGCTCAGGATCCACTTCTCAGTTTTGAGTCCTCCTGCTCACAGCCGAGTCACTGATGCTGTGTTAGCCCTGCATCCTGGGGATGTGCTGAGCCCCTGTGCTGCTGCTGCAGCTGGGCTGGGGGCAAAGGCAGCACTTGAGGGCCCAGGCTGGCTTTGTGGCTTCCAGAGGTGGAGATTTCTCCTCATAAACCCCACCTTCATGAGCAGACACTGGGCACTGTGAGTGTTTGTCAGTGCTGGGAGGCTGAGGAGCGAGTTGCTGCTTCTACTCACAATCTGCCCTTGCTGGAAGATCATAGAATCACCTGCCAGAGCAGGGTCACCTAGACCAAGTCACACAGAAACGTGTCCAGGAGGGTTTTAAAATGGTGCACAGCAATTTTAAAATTGCTCTCTCGTACCTGGCCAGTCCTCCCACACCCCTTCTGTGCCCAGGTTGGTGACAGGAGAAGGAGCTCACTCCTGTATCCCAAACCCCAGTGGCTCTCATTTGCCCCTGGAGCACCTGCGCTGCCTCATCTTTGGTCCCTCTGAGAAACAGGAGAGAAAAGGTTTGGGGTGACATCATCCTGGGGTGGATCAGAAGGGGATGGTTAGCAGATCGAGAGAAGTTCTTTTACCCCTCTACTCTGCCCTGGTGAGACCACATCTGGAGTGCTGTGTCCAGTTCTGGGCCCCAAAGTTCAAGAAGGACGTAGAGCTGCTGGAGGGTGTCCAGTGCAGAGCCACAAAGATGATGAAGGAAGTAGAACACCTCCCTTACGAGGAAAAGCTGAGGGAGCTGGGTCTCTTGAGCTTGGAGAAAAGGAGACTGAGGGGTGACCTTATTAATGTCTATGAATATGTGAAGGGTGGGTGTCAGGAGGATGGAGAAAGGCTCTGCTCAGTGTCATCTAGTGATAGGACAAGGGGCAATGGGTATGAGCTGGAACAGAGGAGGTTCTGTGACTCTGTGCATCTCAGCACTTGGCTCTGGGTTATGGACTTGCTGTGCAGGGTTTCTCTGCAGGAAAACCACTGCTCCTCCCTGCAGGTATTTCTTGCGATGAAGAATGAGCCCAGACACTGGCTGTGAAAGCTGAGGGAGCCCCATCTGGTGAGAAGGCTGGGAGGGGGCACTGATCCCATGGACGTAGTTGAGCCCAAGCTCTGGGAAGACCCGGTTTAGGAAAGGGCGCGGGATGCAGTCAGCCCGTGGGTGCAGCAGGCTGCTGGTTTTATCCATCGCCTTGAGAAGCTCAGTGTGGGGAACCTGCTCCCAGGACGTTTCAACTGTTGGAGACAGCTGAAGACTTTTCTGTGTTGATCTACCCCTTCGATCTGTTCCAGGTGTCACTTTGGTTGTGGCTTCCTTTTGAAGCTGCTGTTTCAGTTTCACCTTTTTCATCCCGCGTCGAGAAGCTGAGAGGCTGCGTGTCGGGGTCGTAGCGTTGGAGGTCTTAGATCTCCAGTTTGAAGGGTTTTAGACTCCTCTGCCTTGATCTTTTCTGGGACGCACCGGCGAGTAAATAAGGGCTGTTTTCCAGACTTCACGTGGAAGGGCTGTCTTGGGGGAGCTCTAATTCTCGTTCCTTCTCGTCTGGAGCGACAGCTGTGAAATCCCGCAGCTCTCACCCTTCCCACCTCCCTAGGCGCTCTCCCTGCAGTGAGTGCGCTCCGATCACACCCAAGAGCAGCTCCTCTTTCTGCTGGCAGCAGGGCAGAGCCCTGTGTGTTTGTCTGCTGTCGGGAGACAGATGGCACTGGGTGCCCCAAACCTCTCTTGGTAGCCAGTGCTAAGTCTGCTCTTAAGGGGAGGGAGCAGGTTAGAGCTGGGGCTGGTCAGCCTGGAGAGGAGGAGATTGAAGGAGGATCTCATAGACCTTAAGGGTGAGTGTCAGGATGATGGGACCAGGCAACTGGACGAGATGCAATGGGCACAAACTGGAACACAGGGGGTTCAATCTGAACTGCCCAGGGTGGTGGTTGAGTCCCCATCCCTGTATGAGTTTGAAGGATGCTTAGATGTGGTGTTGGGGAGTTCTGGTTTGGGCGTGAACTTGTAGAGTAGGGTTGATGGTTGGACTCGATGATCCTGGGGGTGTTTTCCAACCTGAATGATTCTATGGTTCTATGAACATAAGTAAAAGCATCTCAGCTCTGAGGGTAACGGAGCCCTGGAACAGGCTGCCCAGAGAGGTTGTGGGATCTCTGGAGACTTTCAAACTCGCCTGGTCATGTGTCTGTGCATCTCCTGCAGGTGATCCTGTTCTAGCAGGAGGGCTGGACTAGATAATCTTCCAGCCTCTACCGCTTCGTGATCCCTTGAGGAGGGTCTCCCTTAGCTACTACTATCCTTCTCTCTGTTGTTTTGTGTCCTTAAGTGTTTACTCCTGGAGTAGAGACCTCTGTAGCTGTAATCACTGGGCAAAGCAAGGGCAAAAGGAGGGGTAGGATCAGCCAACCCTCAAGTGAAGCTAGAACGAAACATCAGTGCACCAGGTCCACTTGTGAGGGTTCGTGCACCAACGTTGCTCGTTCAGTTTGCTGGCAACTGGTCCCTTATGAGTCTTCGTCGTGGAAGAAAACCAGTGTCAGCTCCACAGGGGAACCTGGAGTTTGGGAACAGTGGTTCCTTCCCTCCGTGAGGACACAGGAGTGCTCTGCAGGTGTGTTCCTGTGCATCCTTGTGCGCTCAGGATGAGGAGCCTGCGTTGGCTGTGGCACATCCTCGGGGCGTGTGAATTCCCCAGAGACTGCGTGGTGGCTTGTGACAGCCTGGCAGGGAGGAGTGGGAGAGGAAACGTCAGCTCCCACTCCGCTGAGGAAGAAATTTTAGAGCTCCTTAAGCAGAACTAACTTGGGAAAGTGTTTCAAACCTACTTGGCTCGTGCAGGGCACTGCAGTCCTAGCAGGCGTGAGAACTGTTTGGAGCAGTAAAGGTGACAGTGCAGGGCAGGTTCTCTTGGGGAAACCGATGTTGCAGCTGATCTTCAGCTTATCCATAGCAGGGTCCTGCAGCAAAGCTGCTGAGGGGCTACTCATAAGGGGGACAAGGGGCAATGGTTTTAAACTGGAGCAGGGGAGATTTATGCTGGTTGTTAGAAGAAAGTTTGTTACAATGAGGGTGGGGGATGCCTGGACGAGAGGTGCTGGAGGTCCCATCAGTGGAGCCATTCCAGGTCAGGCTGGATGGGGCTCTGGGCAATCTGTTCTAGTCAGAGATGGCCCTGCTTGTTGTAGTGGGGTTGGACTAGATGACCTTTGGAGGTCCCTTCCAACCCAGTGCATTCTGTGGCTCTGTGAGTCTAAGAAAGAGACTTAACTCAGCTTGGAAGATGCCACTTGTGTTCTGTCAGTCACTTCATCCTCTATTCTGCACATGAAAGTGCGTGAGCTGAGCCATAGCCATAAGAAATGTTGCTCTGGGGTCTCTTATTAGCACTTTTCCCTGGTTCTTTGATGTTATTATCTGCTCTCTGTCAATGCCTTTGGTCACCACATCTACGGGCCTCATCTGTGGTGATGGGGCATCATCCAAAGAAGGTCGAACATCACCTGCTCTCGCTGCAGGTCTCAAAGGACTCGAGCACCTTTGTCATGAGGACAGGCTGAGGGACCTGGGGTTGTTCAGCCTAGGGAAGAGAAGACTGGTTGGGGGGACTTTAGAGATGCATTCCAAAAGCTGAAGGAATCACAGAATCACAGAACATTAGGGATTGGAAGGGACCTCCAAAGGTCATCCAGTCCAATCCCCTTCCACACCAGGATCACCTGGATTCAGTCACACAGGAACATGTCCAGGTGGGTTGGAAATGTCTCCAGAGAAGGAGACTCCACAAGCCCCTGGGCAGCCCCTTCCAGTGCTCAGTCCCCCCCACACTACAGCACCTAAACCTTCACTCCCTTCACCCTGAGCCTGCACTGGAGACACTTGTTCTCTCTGGCATGATTTATTTTCCTTCTTTCCTTCCTGGGAATCCCCTGAATGTGTTTAATTAGTGGGGATTTTGAAATTCAGTTTGGGCCACTCACACGAGAAGCCTGAGAGCCAGTCTGGGCTATGAACCCAGGTTGAGGCTAAAGCCCATTTAAGTCCCTCCTTACAACCCTTCTGTTCTTCTGCTAATCACAGTAAGAGGATTATCTCGTGCAGCATGGCATGTTGGATGCTCCAGCCAGAGATGTCCACATCAGGCTCAGGGCTATTTTCATCCATCCTTTTTCAGATGGAAAATGGCTCCTGAAGCAGCTGGTGACCAGAGATCCCAGGCAATTCACTCGAGCTTGGAGCATCTTTGTGTGTAGAGAGCAAGGAGAGGAACTCAATGTTCCAGGCTTGTTAAAACCTGGAGCCTTTGCTCCCACTGCCCACTTGTGTTTGGAAGGATTTGTGTCGTGCAGATGTTATTTGCTTCCTCTTCAGAACAATACTGAGCAACCACACAATCTCGCTCTGCTTTTGTCGCTGCCTGACTTGTATCACAGGATCATTGGGGATTGGAAGGGACCTCGAAAGATCATCTAGTCCAACCGCCCTGCCAGAGCAGGGTCACCCAGACCTCTCAGCAGCTCCTGGTGCTGGGGGGCTGCTCTTTGTACAGGAACTGAGGCCAAACCACAGCAGACTGTGCTGCCGTTCAGTGGGACCTGGACAGGCTGGAGAGCTGGGCGGGGAGAAACTTAATGAAGTATAACAGGGGTAAGTGTAGAGTCTGGCATCTGGGCAAGAACAACCCCAGGTACCAGTACAGACTGAGGACTGACCTGTTGGAGAGCAGCGTAGGAAAAAGGGACGTGGGGGTCCTGGTGGACAGCAGGATGACCATGAGCCAGCAATGGGCTCTTGTGGCCCAGAGGGCCAACAGCATCCTGGGCTGGATCAGAAGTGGAGTACTTAGCAGATCGAGAGAGGTTCTTTTACCCCTCTACTCTCCACTGGTGAGACCACACCTGGAGTACTGTGTCCAGTTCTGGGCCCCTCAGTTCAAGAGGGACGTGGAGCTGCTGGAGAGAGTCCAGTGCAGAGTAATGAGGATGATGAAGGAAGTGGAGCAGCTCCCTTATGAGGAGAGGCTGAGGGAGCTGGGGCTCTTGAGCTTGGAGGAGACTGAGGAGTGACCTCAGGTCACTCTAAGGCCCTCCCGGAATCTTCTCTGTGTCTGCCTTGTTGGTGTCAGCTCCGTGATGGTGCAGCTGAGCGAGTCCTGGCTGCTGTGTCGAGCACACGAAATACTCTGGCGGTGTCGAAGACACAGAGAATCAGTTTTTTCTTTAACCAAGTTTCTCTTCACCACTTGTGTGTAGGTAGCTGCAAAGTCAGGGTAGGTGACTGATAATAATAGGCGAGGAGAGAGGGAGGGATAAAACAGACTATTAGCAGAGAACAATACCTGGAACCCTTTAATGAGCCTTTTCTGAGCTATCTAAGTTTCAGGCTTAAAATACGGTGCAGAAATTATGCAGAAAGTTCTTTAAAGTTGCTTGGATCCTGTCCACAGCTACCACCGTCGTTTTCCCAGGGGTTAGGTTGGAAGAGGTCTGTAAGTTATGACTTAGGTACCACTATAACAGAAGTAAAAATTAACTGGTGCAAAAGCTGCAGCAGATCTATAAATCTGGGGGGGGGTTT
>JAOXOE010032071.1:0-11369 GCA_028565055.1 Phoeniculus purpureus
TGTAGGAGAAAGGGACCTGGGGGTCCTGGTGGACAGCAGGATGACCATGAGCCAGCAATGTGCCCTTGTGGCTAAGAGGCCCAACAGCATCCTGGGGTGGATCAGAATGGGGGTGGTTAGCAGATTGAGAGAGGTTCTTCTACCCCTTCTTGTCTGCATGGGTGAGACCACATCTGGAGTATTGTATCCAGTTCTGGACCCCTCAGTTCAAGAACACAGAGCTGCTGGAGGGAGTCCAGCGTAGAGCAACAAGGATGATAAAGGAAGTGGAACACCTATATTATGAGGGAAGGCTGAGGGAGCTGGGTCTCTTTAGCTTGGAAAAAAAGGAGACTGAGGGGTGACCTCATTAATGTCTTTAAATATGTGAAGGGTGGATGTCAGTAGGATGGAGCCAGGCTCTTCTCAATGTCACCTAGTGATAGGACAAGGGGCAATGGGTGTAAGCTGGAATATAGGAGGTTCTATGTGAATGTGAGAAGGAACATATGCAGGTGTTTAAAACCCGCCTGGATATGTTCCTGTGTGACTTAGTTTAGGTGATCCTGCTGTGGCAGGGGGACTGCACTGGATCATCTTTCGAGGTCCCTTCCAATCCCTAATGTTCTGTGTGTGACTTCTTTGCACACTGTTTCTTATATAGAAGCAGAAAATGTTTTGGCCAATTATAAAACTGAGTAATTGTGAATAAGTATCAGATAGTGTAACTTGACTATATCAGTATAAGTATCCTAAACTTTTGTGCTTCTCTGCACAACTTGGTAAATCATTACATTACTAGCTGCCATCCTTCTCATTCATACCTCTCTATACATGTCTACAACAATTGCTTAAGCATCTTTATGGTTTATAAAGGCCATTGTCAGAACATGAATGGGCATGAGAAGAGCTGACAATGTGGCTGCATCCTGACCACTGTTGTAGGTATTTCACACTTCCACGCTGCTTCATTGAGGTGTCACTGATTCAGCGGTGCTTGGCTCCCAGATGGTCACTGAGATTCACAGGTCCAGGTACAGTCACAGTCAGCATTTCTGCTCTACAGTTATTTTCTGCATCCCAGAATGGACCTAAGTCCACCTTCACATAAATAAAAAGCAAATATTTTGACCCACTGTACTTGAAGCACTGTGAAAAATAAGAGCTATATATTCCTCCCTTAAAGTTCCAAATTTAATCATTCACAATCTGCTTGTGGACACAGTGTCAATTTGATGTGCATTAGCCCCACTACTTGTTGCCCCATGCTTGCTGTAGAAATAATGGCTCCATTGCCGCTGGAAAAGGTAGTGTTATTGTCAGAATGAGATTTTTGGTAGTGCCTCAAATGCAACCCATGCCTCTGAACAGACCATTTAGCTTTGATGCCTGATTGGTTTTGCAGCTTCCTTTCCTCACATATGCACTGGTTTTGAAAGCTGTGAATGGAAAACAGTGTGATAATGGAATACGTTTTGCAATGACTTAGTTCTCATCTTAGAACATTCTTATACTCACAGCTATTCACAGAAGATGGCAGAATGTGTTTGTCACATACGAGGGATTAATGTATGTTAGGTAGCTGCAAGGCTACCTACCCTGAAGACATCTGTGGTTTTGCGTGAAGTGGTCCTCTTGGTGCCTAGGTCACACCACTGTGGCACTGTGTCTCACAGATGTCCTAGTTTGAGTTAGAATAGAATTAGTGCTTTTCAGTTGTATTTCTTTTCTTCTAACTCACTGCACTTTCTAAAGTTAATGGCATTTTTGCAGATAGTGCCAGCTTCCAGAAATGATAATGGCCGATGTTTACAGTGATGACAAAGGACTAGGATGCAGAAGGGCGCTTGCTTATACTTTCACCTGTACCAGGGTCACTGCTAAATCTTGTGTACAACATTGAGGTGCAATAAGTTAGAGGCTACTCTTGTGGGGAGGAGTAGACAGGACAAGTGACCAACAAGGTATTCTATCCTATAGACATCATACTTAGTATAAAGCTGAGGGATCACGATGATCTAGCCATCTTTTTCAATGGCTGATGTACAAGAAGGATTCTATACATTCTGTCTTCAATCCCAATCCAAACATTCAAGAATGCCACTGAGTCCAGTCTAGAACTTCTCCCATACCTGTCCCCTGTATCAGTGGTGAAGGTGATTTAATTACCATCTTAGTGGTTGGATTCAGTATTGTAAATATCCCATTTTATTGTTGTTATTATTTTCTTTAAAGCTGCTTCAGGGTTTTTTTTTTTCCAATACGTAAATTGTTCTCTGTTATTCCCTTTCTCTTCCCATGTGGAGAGGGACTAACAGAGAGCATCTGGCATTTGCCTAGACCAACCCTTGACAACAGACCAGTGTTTCAGTGTTGCACTCACAGCCTTAGTTCCAGATTATGCACAAATAGTAATGTCATAATGAGAAACTCAGGTCACCAAACAGTGATTGATAGAATGCTTGCTCTGAACCAGCAGAAGAGTTTTCGGGGTTGCCAATGATACCTTTTGGGAGCCAAGCCTTTTTTCAGCCTAATATCCAGTTCTAAAGTGCTGTATTTTTTAGTTTTAACCCTTTAGTTCTTTATGTCCCAAAGGACAAAAGATGATAGTGCAGAGTTGTGGGGTTTTTTCATCAAGGCAGGCTAGGCACAGCAGTGCAGCAAAGAGATACCTCAATCATATCTCAGTTGCTAGAAACGTATCTACATCAAAAAGGTGATGCTCCAGGTGGTACCTTCAGCGTGACTATATCTCTGCCAAGAAAACTCTTTTTTTGCATTTGGCAAAGTGGATATGCACTTCAGCTCTTCTTCATAGTGTATATAGCAAGTGTCTTAGATGAACTGGAATCCGGTTTCCTTAACAGTACTGGCTGAGAGTTAGTTTGGGAAAAGAATCTAGTGTATAAGATCAGAAGAGCAGATGGCAAGCTGAGAGTTGCCTAAGGTATTTTTGAGCAAAAGCCAGCATGTAAGCTGAGGCCAAATTATTCAAGAAACTGAAATACCTGTTGAACCACACCTCTGGCAGACCCAGTGATGGCACAGATGCTGGCAGTGATGTCACATGTAGTTGCTGCCACTCACTTTTACCCATTAATATTTGAGCACTTTGGTATGAAGTATAAAGTCCATATTTTCAGGAGTGACAGATACACCCACCCAGAAATATCTGAGCCCAGAGGCTGTGACAGCGTCTTCTGCACTGAGAAGCCCCAGCACTGTGTGAGCCAGCCCAGGAATGCAAACCAGTGCACCAGGGCCAGGGCAAGTGCTCAAGGCATTGGCAACCCCTCCTCACCCTGCCTGAGCCTGAGCAAAGTCCATGCATGTTGCATCAGAAAACTTCAGGACAGTGAGCACAATGAGCCTTGGAGGCTGGGGTGAATGCATGCATGGGGTGATTGTATACTTAGGATAAGTCTCTGAAAATATGATTGGTCTCTTTAAGTGAAATTAGCTACCCAGATGTTCACCCTTTGGTCTAAAAGCACAACTCTTCTTATGCAAGTCCACTGTTGGCAAGTGAGGAGACCACATATCGTGGTTTTAAAACTAAGCATTGTATGTAAATTTGTATGTTTTCCACAGAAAATTAAGATTTGGAAAAAGTTTATGCCACTCAACTTCCTCCTTCCTTCCCCCTGGCCCCCATCCTTGCTCTGCTTATTGTCCTAGGTTCTCCAGCTTGAAACCCTTCTCGTTTGTATTCAGGGTGGAGGAGCAACTTCGCTGAGGAAAAACAGCCCTACAGCCTGCACTTTGAAGATTTTCAGCAGGAGGATACTTTATCTGAACTTTCATGCTCTGCTGCTCTGGACAGAGAGATTTCTCCTTGTCCATGCAAAGTGACTGTGGTTCCAAGCTGAGCCAGCATATTTACAAAGCTAAACTCTTAAGATGTCTCTTAAGAGACTCAAGTGGAAGCTGAGCAACTGCTGGCTCCAGAAAAAAAGCAGGAACTTTCAGAAGACTCTTACCCTTTTTTTTCCTAGGGTTTGAACATTGAGATTTTCACCCAGTTATGTAAGAGCATTGTGATGAATTCCCGTGTGTCTGTGTGTATATCTTCTGTGTGGGGTTTATTCTGGTGTGTGTGGGGGTGAATTAAAATGTCTTGTTGCCTTTTTTCTCCAAATCATGTAAGTTGTTTTTCCTTGCCTGCAAATTCATAAGTGATTTTCTTAAACTCTCCTTCTATGTTCAGCACTTTAGTTAAAGAATATTTGTCAAAACATAGGGTTTTCAACCCACAACACTAAGTTTTTTCTTTAACAGGCAACTGTTGCTTATAAGGTGCTGTCAACAAAACTCTAGAACTTACTAGCTGTTGTGTAAGCAAACAAACTTAGTGCAGATTACTGTTACAATTTTTAAAAGAGGTTAGGAATTGTCTGGGGATGTGAGTCTGCAGGAACGGAAAAATTTTGGCAGGTTTACTGAAGCACAGCAAGCCATGAGTTTTCCTTGTCCTTTGGGAATTAACTTACAGCTGTCAGCAGAAACTGTCTGCAGCCCACATGTTGGGCATGCACTATGACTTTGCTTACAGTCAATTGTTTTGACTAATAATTTGTTCTGTTAAACTTTGGGTTGTGCCCTTGTGACACAAGAATCCTCTCCTGTCTCACAGACTGTGTACCCATTCTGGTATACTACACATGTGCAACTTCCAGATAGGCTCATTAGAGTCTCCTTGATGAACTTCTTTTACCCTATATGTATTATCTCCTTGTTATTTTTCTTTATTTGGTCTCAGGCCAAGGAAAAGACTGGCTCAAAATGTTGATAAAGGTATACAGAGTTTCAGCTATTGAATTCACAAGATTTCCACAGTGGGTGGAATAAATAATATGCAACATCCCCTGCTTTCCAAGTATAGAGCAGACATTTCACCTACAGTGAAGCCTACTAGGCTAGTCATGGTAATTTGGAATACACATATTTAAATCCCAGGCATTCCTACAGACCCCTCCAGGAAAACTACAGAGCCAGGGAGCACTCTATGCTGACAGAAAGCTTAAAAGGCTCCAAGGGTTCCAAAAAGGTTGGAAGAAAACATCTAATGTTCCTCAAATAGATGTCAGTAGAAGGGAGGCGGGGCAAGGCTAAATTACGTAAATACTCTATTTACCATAAGCAGTAGCCAGCACAAGCTCAGAAAGCAAACAAAACAGAGTACAAATGCTAGGCAACGGTTTGGATTGCAGCATGCCACACGTTACAGCTCCTGCAGAAGCTGCTGAATTGCTGAGAGCATGCCTGTAGTATTTCAGTTGTTGGCTTCAGATGCAAGTCTTACAAGCGTCCATACACTTTAGTCATCCACAGCTGTAACTGTCACTGAAAGTCTGCAGGGACACCAGGCAGTTAAGACTATTCATTACCGTTTACAATGCTATATAGATATCCAGAAACCTTTCTGCCTGCAGCAAAGAAACCCATTTTGCAGTAGTTTCTGGCCATGTGGGTGTGAGTGTACATATGCACATGCATAGTCACAGGCCTACGCTTCAGAGAGTTCTGTTCTCGTTTTTTGCCTTCTAGCCAATGCCATGAGGAGCTGGTCAGAGGCAAGTGGTGGCCTCATAGCAAAAATGTAGCTTCTTCTTAAACTGTGGGCATTGGCTAACAGGAAAACTAATTCCATGCCTAGCTTAGCTCTAGGATAGGAAACAGAGGTTTGGGTTTCTTTTCAATAAGACTCAGTTGATGAGTTTCTCAGTTCCTTTGTGCAAGGTTGTCTCTGCTTGTCTGTCTGGTGTTTTCTGATAAAGATTGGTGGCACTTCATGTTTTCCACAGAGGCAACAGCTCTCCTTTGAGAGGTGTCTGCTGTAAGCCGTCCCCTGGTCATTGCCCTACATCCTCCCATCCAGACACCCGACCTGCCTGAGGAAACCAAAGAAGTGCTTCAACAGTTGGCTTTAACAGCAGGGCTTGACATTTCTGAGAAAGTCTGCAACTGACACTCATGTAACTAATTCCCTCCTTATCTAGACTGACTGTTCCACTACTGCAACATATGAGCAAATAATCCATTTTCCTCTGCAGGCGCGATTAATACAATATGCTTTACTGGAGCTTCTCACAAGCATGCCTCAGGAGATTCACTTAGAGGAGATTGGAGCTGTTTGCTTGACTTTTAATGTTAAGTGCAGTGAGCTTGTTACTTTCTCCACAGATTGCCTTAGCTTGTATAAATCTCTTCAGTTTATGCCACTAGTACCTCTAGTACTTGGGCAATGCCCATTCTTTGGATACCCTCCAAATCTGGCTGTCAGCCAGGGACTGCAGGTAAACCATTCACAGCACTGAGATCTGAGGAGAAGCTGCCTTATCTCTGTTTTGGTTTTTGGGGGTTTTTTCCCTCTTAGTGGTTATACCAAATGAGAAGGATGATTTTCTGAGAAGGAAGCACTGCTGTTTTCACCCTGCTCTTTTTTTAAAATATTGATGCAAGTGCACGAAGAGGTGTCAGCCACAAACTTCACGTTTTCCACAGAACAAGTTGAATGAGAAGGATCTGAGACACGTGCCAGAAATTTTGAAATAGCACTGCATTTGTAAAAGGGAAATACCCCAGAAAAAATATCTTATTGCGGTTAGTAAGCCTTAACATTTTTTTCAGATGTTTTTATAGACAAAGTAAATTTTAAAATCACAAATTGTTGCCAAGAAAGACAAATACACCATTAGGCATATGACCTGTGTCAGCTCTGCTTTGCATTGTGCAATGCCTTCTATCACTATCCTTCTGTGACATAAGCATCACCGCCCTTCTGTAGCAGCTGGACATAGCAAAGCATAGAAGGATCTCAGATCACCTGTCCAGCTGTGAGGAAAGGAGGCTGAGACCAATGCTAGAAAATGATGTTCTAGCATGCTGCCTTGCTGTCATAGCCTTCTCCTCACAGCTTCCCCGTCTCGTCTGTTCAAGCACATCACACCTGACTTTCAACCACTAATAAGACACCTGCTTCAAGCACAGTGGGATCACTACAACCCCCACTGCCATCACTCCTCCCTGCTTCCCCAAGGGCATTCATTCAGGTCCAATGTGATGCTCAACATCACAAGGTCTCTCTCTGTTTCTAACCTTTTGCTCACTTCTGCCAGGACAGAGCTTGCTGAGGGGACAGAAGACAAGGTGTCATTTAGGATCTCCAGAGGGAGGAAACAGCACGGAGGCTGTCAGCTGCAGAGTACTGTGAGATGCAGGCAAAAGTCGACCTTGCAAATACAATAGTCATGGCAACAGTGTTCTGGCTTCTCCACAAGAACAGATATTCAGTTTTAAACGTAATTCATATATTTGGGTTGTAGTGCAGTGTCACTTAACTAGCAGTATGCTCAAAACTCCTGAACTGCTTTTTCTCTTACCATACCAGAGACAAACAAACATCACCCAGCCTGCTTTTCCAGTGCTCACATCCACAAGTGTGAGAGCAGGGGTAGGTCACAGCTGGTTGACATATGTATTTCTTATGCTTTTCTTATAGCAGGATATAATTTTCCTACGTTATCCAGTGTATCCCCACATACCCTTTTAAGTACTGCATTCTGCTGCAGTGCTCGGGGAATTCTGCATATACCATGCAGCTGCCTGGGAGAAATACAGCAGAGCTGCAACCAGTAGCAATACAGACTAGGATAAGTAATTGGAGTTTCATTTGGCTGGAGCCTGAAAGTCCTGGGGAGACCTTCACTTAATGGCCAGGCAGTTTTTGGGTGGCAGAGCAGAACAGTTAGCATCCTGGCAATACTGGCAGAAAGATGGGCAGTGGCCACTGATGATAAGGCACATATTTGTGCATGAAAATGAGAATGGCAATTTTAATTTGTAGGTGTCTAGCATACAAGATAGAAGATGCCTGTACGGCTGTAGCAAGCAGTATGCATATAAGCAGTCAAATATTTGTTGGAAGACTGTTTTTCTCTGACCTAGCTACCGAAAAAGAGTGACCTTAAAGTGTTAGTGGCTCAGGGACTCTAACCCTCAAATATTGCCTCAGAGCTGCAAAGTAGGATATTACCTTCAAGCATAAGCTCAAAGCAACTGGTATGTTCTGGAATCAGCCAGAAAGAACAGTGCTAAGAGAGGTGGAAGAAATAACTAGCCACAACAATGCAGCAGCTTGGTAGCTCAAGAACAGTAGCCTCTGGATTGCTGAGCTTTAGTTCAATTCTGAGTACTAGTTTCTCTTTTTGGAAACATTTAGCAGCATAGTAACCTAGGACAGAACCACATCTCTTGTTTGTCTTAGACTTCTGCCCATTCTTTTTTTCCTTCTGTCTTCTTTGCTTAATCTTCCCATTAGTATTGTTTATAAACTGTGTGTTGTGGACAGGTTGCCCATGTTTACCATTTTAAACATCACAGAAAATAGTGCATTTATGCTGGTGGAGAGGGGGAAAATTAAAAAAAAATTTAAAAATTAGCATGTGTTAATTTCATTTCCACCAGCAAAAGCAAAGGTTTCCAATGCTATTTTAGTAATTACATTCCACGTCAGCAATACAAAGAGCCAGCAAATCTAATGCACGCTGACTTACTAAATCACAGCTAGAGGAGAAAAGAAAAACATAGAAGATCTGTTTTAAATCTGTTCAAATATGCTTAAGAACTGGGATATGTGAAGTGCATAAAATACAAGTAACTCAAAACTATGCCACTTACGTGACTTTCCTTTTCCCAGCCTCAAGACAAACATAAAGATAAACACAGTGTGCCACACTATTCATTCCAATATAACTGTCTAAAGCTTTCCCTTAAACCATGTGCTAAAATTTAGTCAGAATGAATCAAGAAAATGTTTTTTTAAGCAACAAAACACATCAGAAATTATTTTCTTTTAGAAAAAATCACAAGTGTAACAAAAATAAAATGTCTTTGCAATGCCTATTTCCCAAAGTGTCGGTGTATTTCATAGGGTGCCTTTCATAAGACATTGATTACACTGTGATGACAAGTATTGCTCTTTTATTTTTCAGTATCAGCTACAAGATGTGAATAGCTGTACAGTGTTAATGGAAAACAATACACGTCTGGCAGAGCTCACAAGATAAAGCTTAACATAGCTAGTGTTTTGGTTTGGCAGCATCTTGTACTGCTAAATAGACACAGTGACAGCCATTCTTTCATATATGGCATGCATTATATTAACATGCATTATATATATAGCACTTGATTAACACGGCAGAAATCTTTACCATTAGTTTTGGCAGGAGTTTCCCTTCCTTTATAAAGTAAGAGGAAGGAATATAACTCCTAGTTTATCCTAAACGTGGTCTGTCCTAAGAGTTTTTCACCAGGACAAGTACTCTAGTTTTTGTTTTACCATTCCTTCCTCAGTATCTGTCACATATGTAGACTCCTGGAAAAGTTTCTCCACTTGTTTTGCAAAGCAAGGACTATGCTCTTAAAGTGCATTAGCAGCCTGCAAAACAAACAAAACTTTAATCTCCTGGGTAAGTGGATTATTCAGTGGCCACATAGGTGTCATACTGTTGTGATTTAATGCAGTTAAGAGCATTAACAAGGGAGATGAAAGACTGAAACACATACCAAGATTAATTCAGAAAGAATTGTCAATAGTACAATAGCCCCTGCTGAGCCATTTAAAGCATCACTTCAGTTTTCCAATACATATTCACCTCATGGCATCACTTCAAAGATTATTCCAGATGTAATGCAAATATTTTTCTGCAGCAGATCTGGTTGACTTAATCTACATCACTGTCAGCATGCAGAATTGAAACCTTAAAGAAAATAGTATCAATAGTCTCATTACTGCTGCAAATTCCTGAAGTTCTGCTTTGGGACTCTGATTTCAGCAGAGGTCTTACGACACATTAATTGGCTTGGACTTTACTAGACCTGTACTAAAGCTGTGTTAGCCTCTTACTGCTTTCTGCAGACAGTGGTTTGTGTGGAGTTAGCAGTGTCCATTATGAAAAGCACACACACATCCAAAAATCATGTGTTGCTGTGACTAATGTCTGATGGATAATAAGAAGAATGACAGGATAATACAGATGAAAGAATGGCACGTCCTAATGGGAAGTCAGGCCATAATCCATGTGGAACTGGTTCTTCAAATTCTGGAGCGTTAATGGCTGTCCCAAACTTCAGAGTTGGCAAGAAAATTGGATGTGGTAATTTTGGAGAACTACGTTTAGGTAAGGTCCTTATTTTTTCATTTCAGTTTACATTGTTCAAAGCCACTGTATACAGCTCAGGCAGAAAAGTGTCTACATGAACATGACATATAGCTATTTAAAGTACTTTCAAGCTGTAGATAAGTTAAATTTCCCAGCACATCTTTCATCACTTGATCCTGGCTAGTGCAAGCTCTGTCACATATTAGGAATCTTTATAGCAGGAGACTTCTGGGATTAAACATGTTTCCTAACTGTGTGTACTACTCTCCTAAATTCAGTCACTTGTCTCTTCTAGGAGACTGGGGGTTACTTCATACCTATTTTATTTTACTACCTTTTTTGGCTTCATGAGCAGTTTATTCAGATGTATTTGGAACTTAGTGTGAAACATGTTCTTCTTTAGTTTGACTTACAGTATTGTGGCTTTGAAATTCCTTTCAAGACAATGTAACAGGTGCTACGGTGGTTTTTATAGCTGCAAGGTCTTGGCTGAATTGTGAAGAATTCATACAGTAATAGAATGTTAGGGACTGAAAGGGAACTCTAGAGATCGTCTAGTCCAACCCCTTAGGACAGGCCACAGAGGCACGCATCCAGACAGGTTTTGAAAGTCTCCAGAGATGGTGACTCCACAACTGATCTGGACAGCCAGTTCTAGTGCTCCATCACTCTCACAGTAAAGAAGTTTCTCCTCATGTAAATGTGGCTTTTACCCATATTCCTGGTCATATTGCTGGGCACCACCAAAAAGAGACTGGCCCCTTCCTCTTGGCCAGATATTTATGGACATTCATAATATCCTCTCTCAGCCTTCTCTTCTCCAGACTCTACAGGCCCAGTTCTCTCAGCGTTTCTTTATAGGAGAGATGTTCAAGTCCGTTAATTACCTTCATAGCTGTCCATTGGACTCTTTCCAGTAGAGCGCCTGAATTGAGGAGCCCAGTACTGGATATGGTATTTCAAGTATGGTCTCACAGAGCAGAGTGTAGGGGGGAAAAGACACCACCCTCCCGCCATTGGCACAGAGTAGTGGGTAAAGAGAGATAGAGATGGACTTTTGGATTAGCTAAGCAGGGTCAGGCCTGGTTTGTACTTGGATAGGAGTCAATCTGGGTATACACAGAATCACACAGAATCACACAGAATTAGCATGGCTGGAAAGGACCTCCAGGGTCATCGAGTCCAACCTTTATCCTATTATCTAGCTGCTAGACCAGATCCCTA
>JAOXOE010032072.1:0-11366 GCA_028565055.1 Phoeniculus purpureus
TTCTCCAGTGAAGTGATCCTGCTGTGGCAGGGGGATTGGACTAGATGATCTTCCGGGGTCCCTTCCAATCCCTAATGGTTCTATGATTCTATGTACATGTAAAAATTACTACGTAGGCCTAAACCAATCAACCTACCTATTTATTTTCCTATTTAGTATTCTACTTATGACCCCACTTTCACCCAAGGAGGTGGCTGAATTACCATCCCCGTCCATTTACAAGTCATGCAGATCTGGAGTTTTAGGACATGGTTTAGGGATGGTCTTGGTGCAGTAGAGTTAGGGCTCAGATTTAAAGGTCTTTTCTAACCTAAACTATTCCACGATTCTTACATTAAAAAACCCCAGAACAATCTGTCACAGCATAAATCTAAAATACTTGCTGGAAAGCTTTCTCCAGCTCCTTGTGCAAATCCATACTGCAGCTAGTTGCCTACCACACCCGACACAGAGAGAAGCTCAAGATCACAATGCACCTTAGTGAACTCTCATAGCATTTTTGAGTGAAAGCAAGCAGACAGGACAGATCACCAGCATCATCAGTGTTTTAGCACTGACTCATTAGAAACTTACACAGCTGTACTGATTTTTAAAATGTCAGACATGCCGCTACGAGGAGACTTGCAGCAGCACATTTAGCCAGAAGACTTGAGCAATTAGAAATCACGTCAGACTGCTGATTTACCTTATGTAAAGGAAGCCCTGAAGACCAATTTAAACCTAGAAAAACTTGCTGTTACATGATGCCTTAAAGCAGTACATCTCTTCAGAAGTGTCCTGGGACTAGCCACTAATGAACTGAGAAGAAAGAGAAATCCCAAGTTTAGCTAATTGCTGCACTTGCCACTTTTCTTACCCACTGATACAAGGGTAAAAAATCCTGACTTTACCCAGCAGAAAACATACATGTAGAGCGTCTGTATCATAATCCTACAGGGCTTTTTGTTTTTATTAAGGGTGGTCATTGACACAACATTCTTTCCTGCAGAAAAGACAAGACTGCAGCTTTTCATCCAGGACAGTGATTGTGAGACCTGACCGTTTCAGGAGGAGGGCTTGGCTGAGCTAGTCCAACACTTGTGGTAGCCTAATGTGCACTGCATAAAAGAAAATAGCAGCAAGCCAAGGAGTTAGTTCATGTGGCCTGACAGAGGTGGATGATGAAGAGTAGCAAGGGACGTGAAAGCTGTTTGAAACCCAGTCATGATTCCCAGGGAAGCAAGCTGAAAGGCCTCACACCTTTGCACATACTGATCTGCCTCAGGCTGCACACTCCAGACCCCTGGGCTGCCATACAGAACAGAAATGAGCTGCAGGAATCCCAGCCCTGTGACTTCCACCTGTGGCTCAAGCAGCTGTGGGTTTGGGGGTTTTTCTGCACGGCTTCACAGGGTTTTTCCCCTTCCTGCCTTCCACAAAAATGATTATTTGTTTGCCTAGGGAGTGAGTGAGCCTTAATCTTCAGGTGCCACCTGACAGCTTTTCTTGCAAAATTTATCATTCCTTATGTCTCCACGTGGATGTGAAAAGAACTTCTGAGCATCACAGAAGACAGAAAGGCCAAAGTTATATTAGCTACGGACTGGATTACTCTGGAAAAAGATCTCATTAAGTATAATGGCACATTCCTATCACCTATGGGGTTTCAACAGTCCTTGGCCATCAACAGGGCTGTATACTTGTGATTTTAAAAAAGTCAGCCACAACTGAAAAAGGACAAGACGGTCTCAAAAATAACTGAGAGTTATTTTTTCTCTATGAAAGAGGAGCAGATAAGCTCCATGGTCAAAAATAATGAGATCAAACTTTGTACTATCCAAATATAAGAGTCTCAGTAATTCTATGAAAATTGCATAGGGAACAATATAAGCCTGAAAAGCCAGTCTCATGCCAAGTTAGAAGCTTTGATGGCTAGATAAAGATAAAACACCACCATAGTGATTCACATATGCCTGTATTCTCCCAAAATGGTTGCTGCTTTTATCAACTAGGTAATGGGGAATAAGCTTGGTGATGTGTTAATTTGTTAGGGTTCAAAAGGCCTTTCATTGAACAGAAGGAAGAGTGACTTTGATGCTTAAAACCAAACATATTTAATGAGTTAAGTAGCTTTGACATGAAAATACCTGTGATGGTAGGGCACATACACACAAGACTAAAAGCCAGCATTAAAATGTCGCTATGCATTAGGAAAAATGCAGATTAACTTCCATCAACGTAGCATCCCATTCAGAGTTCCCAGATGGTGTTGCAAATGCATAGCAAGGAAAATTTAAATAGCTGGTTTTAATTCAAAATGGATGTTTAAATGTTGCTCTTTGAACTGTTCTCTCCAAGGAGCCTCACAACAAGAACAAGCCCACTTGATTTTAATGAACAAATAATTTCTAAGAACAGTTTGTTTATTTTCTACTACACAAACAACTTCCTATAGTAAGTTCACATGTTAGTAAACCTAACAAACTTTGAGTACACAGCTACATCAAAGCAATACAAGAGCAACAGATACTCCTTAGAAAGTTCTCGACAAAGTACCCTGGCTAGTCTTCTGAATGGTCCAAATACAAAGAAAGGAGCCGGATTGCATTCAGAGAGGTTTGGAGATGAAATTTTGAGTGACTTCAGAGAGGACACAAGCAAATAATGAGAGAAAAGAAAGCAGGAGGAGTGTGAACTACTAAAAAATTACTCTGCCTACAAGCACTTCCTCTACTTTATTATGTCCCAGATACTTGGAAAAACTACTAGATACTGCTCTTCCATGTTTTCTAACAAACCTCTTAACTCGGATATTGAAGATTGAGACTCATAACCATTTGCAAACCCCCAAATAAGTATCCTAAATAGGTTTCCAAAAACTTATAGCTAACTTTACAATCACTAGTAGATTAGTAACAAACACTGGCAGGAGCTGGTTAAAGAGTTCTGCAAGAGAAAAAGAGAAACATTTGTGGAAGCTAAGGGCTTCTATTTCCTTCTATCACCAAAAATAAGCCACCTGTAACTTGCTAACCTCCTCATACAGTTTTTAGATACCATTTTAACTACTGCTTCAGATTTTGATCAATATTGCACATTAACAGTACAAGCAGTATGAAGTATGTGACAAGTAAAGGAACATACTGATGCAACCTGTGGCATTTCCCATTACTGAAGAGCGCTGGTAGTCTAGCTGTGCCCTAGACTACCTTGGATACTGAGTATTTCTTGAAACAATAATAGAGTATATTTGACTCTCAGTGTCTGCTTAAAGCCCTTACAGGGAACATCCAAACAGGGTAATTAGGGAATTTGGAGCATCTTGAACAACCTCTTACAAAGACTAGACAACTGCTCTGTGTGTGTTGGTTCTGAGAACTGATGTTCACATGTATTTTCATTGGTTGTGGCAAAAGCTATGCTAGCACCAGAAACAAACTTGCCTTGGATCTGAGAGTCAACCAAAATCTTAGTGAGATTTTTCCCCACTGAAAAGAACAGCCAATATTTACAGTCTATTGCTGTCCCCTCCACATTTCTGAGTGCCTTTTGCTGCAAGCCACAGTCCACTGATACTCCCACGCTAATTATGTTCGTATTACTGCCACTTCTTCGCATCAAGCCAGGCCAGCAATTATTTTTTCCTTTCATTTCCTCAGTTTTCCATGTTGCATGATCGATCTCCTGCAATCCCCTTTCCAAATATCTTTTAGCACCTCCTACATACAGCAACAATGAAGTCATGTTCTGAAGCTGCTCTCCCTATCAGCTGGCAATCTGCACTAACACATTCCCCACTTTTTATCTTTTGGATAATCACATCAGTCGTTTCATCACTCGGGTTTTGGACCAACTGAATTTTCTCAAACACTAACAGGTTGTACTCTTCACTACATCATACTATTTATTATACTTCAAAACTGACTTTTCTCTATGTTTTCTAACCTTTGTGTACTAAATCCACTCTGTAGGCGTCAAGTTCTGCCAATTCACATTTTGACATCAAAGTTGTCTTTCTCCTCCTAGTAACTGCTGGATGAAAACAGTGCAGGGAAAACAGCAGCCTTGTGCTGGGGCTCTCAAAGCACTGCCAATTCTGCTTCAGTCCAGTTAGAAAAGTCGCAGCTGGGAGTCCTAAGCCTGAAGAGAAGAGCCAAGCTTTGGCTTTGACATGGAAGAGAACCTTCTGGGAGCAAAGAAGCACACGCAGTCACACTGTTGTGCCTAGTTACTGACAAGAATAACTGAGGTTACTGTAGAAGAACACTGAAGTTTGGTATTTGGACGAGCTAAGCATGTGAAAAATCCCATATCTGGCATTCCATGAAGCAGCAAAAAGCCGATGCTTTATGCATTAGGAAAAGCACACGTTTACTTTCACACCTTGCACACAGCACTTACCTCACGGAGAAGGTCAGCATATGGCTAGGGGAATGGCTATGTAGCCATACAAACACTTGCCCTCTGACCAAGCCAAAGTATTTGTCAAATACTGAGCCAGAGCTGATTGCACTGTGCACAGACTGTGCAGCCTGTTTCTCTAAAGCTTCTCTCATACAGCCTGCAGAGTATGGCAGAAGAAAGGCAAAACTAGCACCTGAGCACCATGTAAGTTCTGTTCAAAAATGGACTGATGAAGCACTTTTAACAGTCAGTGCTATAGAGTGAACTGTGAAGAGTTCAATGAGCACAAAGTAATTAAATAACCAGGAACAAAGTGTGTGCTACTGACAAACAGCACACTAAGTGATAAAAAAAAAACCCCTCACACTTGCTTAGTCTTAAGGAGGCTGAGGGAAGACCTACTGCTTTTTACAACTACCTGAAAGGAGGGTGCAGAGAAGTGGTGGTCGGCCTCTTCTCTCCAGTTACTAGTGATAGGAAACAGCCTCAAATTGTGTCGGGGAAGGTTAGGTTGGACATGAGGAAAAATGTCTTCCCTGTCAGAGTGGTCAGGGGTTGCCCAGGGGTGGAGGGAGTGCAGTTGCCACTCACTCAAAAAATGTGTAGATATGCCCCTAGGAAACAGGGTTTAGTGAGCACGGTGGGGTTGGGTTAATGGTTGGACTGGATGATGTTGGAGGTCTCTTCCAACCTTAATGATTCCACGACTCTCTGATTCTTACGTGACACTTTGTAGTGCTGTGCAAGCTCTTCCATTCAATGCCTGAAGTAGTGAATAAGAGCGTGCAGTCTGTAGGAAGTGAAAATCCTTTCAGAGCTGGTTTGTATTATGGGCTCTAAAATAGGCTCTTCCTAGTATTTCAATGTCATTTCCCAACATTACATTTGTCTTAACTTACACATTGAAAAAAGTAATTGTTCATATAAATAATGTTAGGCTTTTAGAGGGTTTTAGAAATTAAGTTGTGCAAATTAAGACAGTATATATTTTCTTTTAAGAGAATAATGACCATTACAGGATCCTGCTTACTGCGGGCAACTGAAAAACTTCACTAAACAACAAATGTCCATTATTCACAGACATTTAAAGAGACCAATCTCACACATCTGAAACCAAGGTCACTTTAAAACCTAATTGCAATACAAGGACTATTTGTTTCCTGCATGCCATAAGTCATTAAGTTACGCATAAGATTAAAACAGAAGTACTTAAAAGGCTCGCTCCACTTACTTATTATGAGCTTCTACTAACAGAACTTGTTACAAGACAAGAAGTTTTTAAACTTAGAAAACGAAACATACTAAACTATCCCAGAGAAGGGATAGTTTACCTTGATTTTAATGCAAGAAATCCATCAGAAAAAACGAAGGCTTGACTTCATACAGAATTAGGAGTAAATATAACAGAAGAGTTTCCTCTAATTACTTCATTCAATTGAAGTAAAAATCAGAGAATGGTTGAGGTTGGAAGGAACTCAACCAAGGAGGTTTAGAGTTGGAAACCATTTCTTGAGCGAAGTGCTCCTGTGTCCAACCACGCTCACCATGACAAAAATAGTCAGGTTTACACGGCACACCCTGTATTTCAATTACACGTATTGCCCCTAGTCCTGCAGTCAGACATCACCACGGAGTCTGCTTCCATATTCTTTACTCTCTCACCATCACATCCCCCTGAGCCTTCCCTTCTCCAGACTGAACAAATCCACCTCTCTCAGCCTCTTCTGTATGTCAGACACTCCAGCCCCTGCGTTATCCCTGTGGACTTTTGCTGCTCTCAGTCCAGTGTGTCTAGACTGGACTCCAGTATTTCGGATTTGTATTTGTTCATCTTACTGCTTAAAGCAGGGCAATAAGATACAGAGAGGCATGATGATCAAGAAAGACTGACATTTAAGTAATAACTACAGATTTCATGGCTTCTGCTCTGCACTGCTTGCCTTCCTCTCCATTTTATAAGCAAAAGTATACAATAAAACACCACGAACAAGACAGCTGATAGTTTTTCTCATAAAAGAAATAATTACAGGTATTATTCAGAATAAGATATGGGCACGGATCAGTCAGTCTGGACACACCTTCTTTCACCAGCAGACTACTATGCAAAATGCAGTAGCACCATTTTTGAATTAGAAGTGTTACGGCCATAAGTGTGTGCACATGTAAGAAAGGAAGCTTTGTTCAGGTAAGAGGGGACAGCATCAGATAAGGTAAGTGATGATAATCCAAGAACTTTTTGAAAGATAAATTCGCACCTTGTGTACTGTGCCCAGCTGTGGATATTTGCCACAGTATAAGAAGGACATTGAGGTGCTGCAGCCAGTCCAGAGAAAGCTGGGGAGAAGTCTGGAAAACAGGCTGAGGGAACTGGGGTTATTTAGTCTAGAGAAGAGGAGGCTGAGAGGAGACATTATTACTCTCTACAACTACCTAAAAGGAGGTTCTGGTGAGGCTGCGTGCTGGTCTCTTCTCCCAAGTTACTCATGATAGGATGACAGGAAATGGCCTCAAGCTGCATCAGGGGAGGTTTATATTGGATCATAGGACGAAGCTCTTTACTGGCAGAGTGGTTGGACACTAGAACAGGAGGTGGTGGAGTCCCCATCCCTGTAGGTGTTTAAAAAACAAGTAGCTAGAGCACTTGAGGACATGGTCTAGGGGTTAGGGAGATGTTGGGATGAGGGCTGGACTTGATCCTGGAGGTCCTTTACAGCCATGATGATTCTATGATTCTGTAATAAAGACAGAAGAAGTGATATTTACCTAACTTCACAACACACTCTGCCCTTGCAAAATGGGGAAACGCTGGGTGGAGTTTTCCCCTAAAAAATGTCCAGCAAACACAACAGTGAACATTACCCAGGAAAATCTATCAGTGCATCAATTTAAAGAGCAACACACCACCCAATATCCACACGCACATCAGAAGTTAATCCAGCAGACCATATTTAAAAATCTCACAGACTATCTCTGTGTTTTTTTAAAAAAATAAGCAGCTTTCTGTAGTATCCATGAAATAAATAATAAAAGCTTTCTGGAACAAAGGAAAGAAGAGAAAAGAAATCAACTGCAATTTAACTAAAGGGCTAGGGGGAAAATGTATTATCTGTTGACTGCTGAGCTGTGTAGTTTTCATTCCGATCCAAATTAACTGACCATTCCTGGTTTACTGTGAATGACATAATCATAGAATCAACTTGCTAGCTTTTGGTGTGAGGCTGCTACTTCTACTGCTAAATCCGTTCATTACGTTTTGGTTTAGACATGACCAAAAAAAAAGCCATTGCTGCAAGCTGAAGGATAAATAGTTTTAGAAATACAATTTAGTTTTCAGGTACCAAGAAATCACATTGAAATTCAAATTTAACTACGGAAAAGGCTTTGTAATTTGTGAATACCTTTTCTTTTTCTTATTTAGCTGCAAGCATAACATAATACACTTTATATGCAAATTCCCTGCTTTTCAGGTATGCTTCCAGGAGGTGGTTATGCTCAACAGATTTAACTGGGTGGATTGGAAACACTCCTTAGAAGATGCCTACAGAGGAAGAAAAACAAACCAAACCATCTCCTGCTCTGCATTTCTTCTTGTCTGTATCAGCACTGCAGTGCCCCAGGCCTCCAAAACATAAGTCAAGGTTGATGCAAAGACAGTGAAGTTCCACAGTCATAGAAACGATCACAGGAGATTGACTCCTATGATGGGCCCTGGCAGTAGCCACACAAGGGCATTAAGAGAGCTATTAGTGTATGTTGTTGAGAGGCAACTCTCCTTACTCTTTGAGAAGTCCTCGTGATCAGAGGATGTCCCACAATACTGGAAGAAGGCTTTTCCATCTCCAAGAAGAGAAGCTTCTGGAGAAGCTACGCTGAAGAATTGAAGAATTCACCAGTCTGCAAGCAGCTTGGGGTGCCGCTGTACCACAGACAGGGGTGATACATGAATAATACAGAGGGTGGTGGTACTCGTCTCTACTTGACTGACATGCTCTTTTCCTGCAGATCTCTGATGTGGAAAAAGACCCAAGGACCAATACGATAGTGATCTCCCATTGTATTTTTCTCAGAATATGTGATGGTGTTTGTGACAGAGCTTCTAGTTTGTGTGCACTAATTTGCTTAACCTTTTCTTCTTTTCTGTACACAGCTATAGAGTTAATAAACCCTTTTCAAGTTTCCCAAAGCTATCCTTTGCCTGGCAAATTTATCCGAGATCTCATCGAGACCTAACTGCTTTGTTCTCTTTTCCCTTAACTTTAATTGTGGTTTTGAACCCACCACATCTATTAACCATAAGTGGTGAGTGAGCCTTCCCTACATTTTGTCTTGACTCTCATGCCTGCACTGAGGATAGGTTTTGTAAGCAGTGTCATGATGTTGGGTTTAAAACATGGCAGCCTCCTTGAGTACTGAAAGAATGCAATAAATTCTCCCCATATTCTTCTTTTCTACAAGCCCCAACTCTCTCAGCCTGTCCTTTTCTACAGGCCCTAAACTCTCTCAAGCCCTTTGACCATCTCCTTGGCCTTTCTTTGGACCCACTCAAGAAGATCATGTCTTGGGCCCTCAGAGTTGAATACACTTTTCCTGGTGGGGTATCAGGAGAGTGGAGCTGAGGAGCAGAATTACCTCCCTTGACCTGCTGTCTGCATGTCTTTTCATGTATCCCAGGATTGGATTAGCTTTCTAGAGTAGGAACACACACTGCTGGGTCATACTCAGTTTTTCATCCACCAATACCCTGAAGTACTTCTCTACAGGGCTATTATCTACCCAGACATCGCCAAGTTGGTATTTGCGCTTGCAACTGCCTCTATGCATGCATAGAACCAATAGACTAAAGCAAAACTTGGTGAGTGGAGGATGAAGGGTAGCTGAGCAGAATATATTCCTAAAAACAATGTGTATGATTCTGTTTCACTTAACACAATGTTAAGTCTGTTTAATTTTAATAAAATGCTATAGATATGTAAACTCATGTTTGGTATCAACTGTTATCCAATGTTACATGTGTTAGATCCACCCCTACAAAAGGTAAACTGTTTTCTTGACTAAATCTATTGCAATCTTTGTTACAGAGTATACTGAAACAGATCGTTTATTTTAAGCCTGCTTTGGATGGGTGAACATAGGGAAAAAGAAATCATCTTACTCTTCATTCATTTATGTCATGCATATTTTGAAAAACTAAACTGAAGAAAGAGTGAAGTCAGGCCATTTGGAAATATATCAAAACTTAGGATGCTTTTTTGAATCTCATATAAACCTTTTATTTCACAGTGTTGTGTAGGAATTCTCATGAGCATATAATTTGTTATTATGATGACAGCTCATTAGAGCTGTCTGGAAAACAACATTTCCATTTAATGAAAAAAAGATTGTTTCAAAATTAGTTTTTGTTCTGACGCAGAATCAAAACTTGATCTCTTTGATTTCTTAGTACTTAGGTGAATAAAAAAAACATTGAGATCAATGACCTATAACTGGCTTTCTATCTTCTCCCACTACATTCTGACATGTCAGCTATTATGTAGGTCAGCGTGACTCTCAGAAACCAGAATTTAATCGTAGACTCAAGAAATCTTCATCAGTTGTGTCAAATAGTGTTTTTCATTTACCCACAAAAGCTCAGTTTTGATAAACATATATAGATATCTCTTAAATTTCTGTCCAGCTATTTAGCTCAATCTACAGCGTTCTGTAATAAACAAGGTTATGCTTCTTAAAAGAGGATGAATCTCAGCAGGATGCATTTGCTCTTACATTGGACTGTATCATTCCTTGCTGAAGCTAGATTACAAATGGCTAATCTGCGTCACCCACGGCAGTCTCTGAAACCATGGTCAAAGAGGTTACCTAGGCCTTATGTTCCTGTAAATGTGTTTACTTAGATTTAACAGTGCATGAAAGCTCTAGTGAACAAAGACAAGACAACACGATGTACCTGCAGGTTTCTCTTACAGTCTGGTTGACATTCGTGTCTTCCAATCATGACAGAAGTAACACAGAAAGGTTTAACTTTGTTGTTTCCTGTATTCTGCCTCCGTTCTGAAAAATAGAACAAGAGAAAATATCAATAATCAAATAACCCACAAGTTAATCACATACTTCTGAATAGATTGGTGTAGGTTAGCTTTCCTTATAAGCACAAAGTGGTATCAGTTTTCCAGGCTGGTTACAACATTCGTAATTCTAGTCAAGCTACAGAAAACTGCATCAGTTCTTCTAAAAAAAAGAAAACAAATTAAAGTAATTGTATATTCCTCTAATGAGTACTGTTGTCTTCATTAGCATTCCTGTGAGGCATTATACAAAACAAACTGAGCAAGCCTGTTATGTACAAACCAACTACTATGATCTGCCTTCAAGTGTCTTGCTTTAAGTCCTTGTACAATTCTCCACCTTTCCTGTTAGTTTTAACTGACTATACAGTGTGCATGTATAGTTGCACAATACAATCAAATATAAGTCTGTGGTATTTTTCCTGTGCACTACATTAGAAATAATCATATGCAAATAATCCAGACATTCAAATTTATCACACAGCTGAACCAGGGTCTTGTTTCAGACATCTGTCTCACAACCCGTACAGCAATCTTTCAAATACCTTCCTTCTTAATTGTGTAGGTAAGGAGATACTTACCTTACTCTTACCTTACTATTTCAAATTCTCAACTCTTCCTTACAAAGATATCACCAGATTCCTGAACTCCTTGCGTAAGGATGACTGAAGGAGATTGGCCATCGTGCTCTAAGGAATAGCTAGCACATCCACTCTCAATAAAGCTTTAAAAAATCCATGGAATTACTATGAAATAAGTAATTTATCATAAACCAGGCACTGGATTTTGGGGATCAGGATGAGGAGGTTGATGAGATTGTCCTAACTAGAGAACCCCCAAGGAACACCCTTACAAAAAAACCCCTGAAAACCTCTAGTACAAAAAAGAAGAGAAGGGTGGTGGTTGTCGGTGACTCCTTTC
>JAOXOE010032073.1:0-11366 GCA_028565055.1 Phoeniculus purpureus
GTTCCTGTGCGACTTGGTCTAGGTGATCCTGCTGTGGCAGGGGGGTTGGACTAGATGATCTTTTGAGGTCCCTTCCAATCCCTAACATACTGTGACATAGAATCATCGAATCACCAGAGATTGGAAGGGACCTCAAGACACATCCTAGTATAGATAAATCTTAGTTGCATGTAATTCACATCGCAGAACTGGGCTGTAAAAGAAGTTAAACATTTTTTTAAGCAACAAGCTGTTCCAAGACCTGAAAATTTCAAGAAAACACTACTTTTCGTGTGAGTAATGTCCATCCATAATGTTTAACGGCTGCTTTCCCATACAAACTGATTCTGCTTGTGGGCAGAATCAGGGAGAGAAGGCTGGTGGGGAATTCTGAGGTGTTTCGGTGTACTTGGAGACTGAACTTTCTTACAATTCTGCACCGTCCTGCTCGCAGGACTTGGAATAGCCCACACCTACAGAACCTTAGCAGTGCCAAGAGCCCTTTATCAAAGCTTGGAGCCAATTCTCAGGCGATTTCTGGAGGGGCAGAAGCTCGTCCCCGGCTTCTAGCGGAGTTGCAGCTGCACCGGGACCCCCGGTAGCTGCAAAGAGCTGCAGAGATAAAGGTCTAGATCTCTGGAGTTGATCCAAGCACTCGGGGAAACGAGTTAATGACCTGCTCCGCCCCTGCTCCCCCCGCCCAGGCAGCTCCGGGCGGCTCTCGGTCACACGAGACGGGAGCCAGGGGGAACGAGCCGCAGCGTCGGCGGCAGGCGGAGGAGGCGGCGGAGGGCTGGAGGGAGGAGGGAAGAAGGAAGGGAGCGAGCGAAAAGAAGGAGGGAGCGGCGCAGGTGATCCCGCTCTGGGTGCTCGGGCTCGTCGGAGGGGGCTGGCAGCAGCAGCGCGATCACCATGCACGTCAATGGCAAGGTGGCCCTGGTGACCGGCGGGGCTCAGGGCATCGGCCGGGCGTTCGTCCAGGCGCTGCTGGGCAAAGGCGCAAAGGTGAGCCCCGGGAAGCACCCGCTGCCCTCCCCTACCCCGCTAGCCCAGGGCAGCCCGCCGGGCTCTGCTCGGCGCGGGGAGCCAGCCGTCGGTCCGCCTGTCGTTCAGCCCTTCCCTCCGTGCCTGCCCCTCAGGTAGCCCTGCTGGACCGCAACTCGGAGGCCGGCCAGGAGAGTAAGGCAGCCCTGGACGAGCAGTTCGAAGCGCAGAGGACCGTGTTCATCCAGTGCGACGTTACGGATCCGGAGCAGCTGAAAGGTGAGGAGCAAACCGTCAGCGCCCTGCTCCGGCGTGACATGCAGCGACCTGACCGCGCTGCTGCTGCTGCTGCTCCGCTTCGCGTGCGGCGCGGCTTGCTGGAGGTCAGGCTGCTCCGAATCGCTTTAAACGCTGACTCAAAAGGGATTTGCTTCTGAACCTGCAGATGCGAGGGGAATACTCCTAGCAGCACGCACGTCGTGTGACTTGGCACAGCAAAGCCAAAGGAGTAACTTCCATTGAGAGCTGCGTGGGATATTTTTGCACAAAAGCTTCTGCAGCAGATAATTGCCATTTCATGAGTAATATATAAAATTTAAAGCACAGACTTGCTTTTTATGAGCGCAGGCTCCAAGCTGCCTTCCCTCGTCACAGAAACAATCAGTTGTTCCACAGAGCACACTTACTCTCAATGAGTGCTGCTGTGTCTGAAGCAGAACTGGCAGAGGCTGGCACGCTGCCCTTAGCATGGCGGTCAAGGTGGATTGACAGCGTTTCACGCACGTTTTGCAGACATAGGAAATGGCAAGGAGCTTTCCTCATGTATGATTTGCCTTTGTGCTGCCATCCCTAGTGAATAATCGTGTTTGCTGTTTAGATTTTAGAATATCTCACCATGTCAATGTGCTCTTTGCAGCATTTCATAACAGACACATCACTTCAGAGTTTCATTATGAACTAACACATGTGACTCAGCTTTGGACATTGCTTTTGTCAGTGCCCTTTCCCCAGGTTCATTTGTGTCAGGCTAGATGTGAAAAACTTTAGGTCTGATTTTCTTTACCACACTTTGCCATCTGCTTTCTCAATGCTGGTGCTTGAGCTTATCCGTCCGTTTTTCACACAGCACCCATTCCTTTTTCTAGTGTTGAGCCGTGTTGTTCACTGCTCTGAGCCTGCGTGGCTATGCCTCATTCCAAAGCTTTACATCATCTATCTGTAAGAGAGATGCTGGACTTTAAGTCTGAGATCTGCTCTAATCAGCAAAGTTTTTATCAGCCGGGTTGATGGACTTCTCTCCAAGGGGGAGGAGTAAGCAAGATGCAGCATCCTAGGGCGAGGAATAACTTGTGCTGCACCATGGCTGCTACCCTAGTGTGCTCCCTTTCCTCCTTTCTTTACTGACAGGCTAGTGGAGGACTAGCAGGGTCTGCACCGGGAACTGGAGCGTAATGGGTTAAGAAAGGGAGGCTTTGGAACCAAGTTAATGTGAAAAGAACAGTCAGAGTTGGGTAGGGATGGTCTCTTGCCAGGAGCAAGACTGAGAACAGATGTCAGCTCTTAGGCTCCATTTGATGCTGTGTTATTCCTGCTGAAGGTTTCTCAGCACAGGTTTGGAATCACATATTACAATTCTTTGGGGCTTCTAGGGTATTTTTGGTGGGTTTTTTAGTTGGGATTTTATGGCTTTATTTCCACCTGTAAGTGCAAGCTGGCACCTAATAACTTAGATTTAAACACTAGTAGTGAAATTAACATCCTTAGCGGGTACGCTGCGTTCTGCATGTGGTTATGTTAAGGTCATGTGTGTGAGTGAAGGTTCTCTTATTTTAAACTCAGCCCTTTTGAAATGAGTGACAGTACTAGAACTACTATCTGCAGATACATAATGCTCGTGGGGTAAGAAATCAGCTGCTTCAGCTGCATTTAAGTATCGCCTTTGCTTTTTTCTCGGGTAGCTCCTTCACATAGTCCTCCACAAAAATCTTGTATCTTTGTTCTGCTTTTGAAAAGCCATCACATCTGTTTCTGCTTCCTGTGAAGCTTACCTATGACTTGGCTCTGTGCTTGTTTCCCACTGGTTTTCTTACCTCTCCTTTAAACCGGATCCTCCTCCTCTTCTCTTTCCATTCCTCTTCGCTCAATGTTTCGCATGGCCAGCTGATTTTCATTCCTGTCATTCCATAGGCGCCAAGTTTGAAAAGGGAAGAACAAGTCAGTTTACATTGATGGGGAGGTAATAGACTTACTATGGATTTGTAGTGAGGTTCTTCTTTTCATGGGTAGAAGGAAGTGGAGGTTGTGGGAGCTGGGTCTCTTGAACTTGGAGAAACACAGACTGAGGGGTGACCTCATTTATTCTATAAATACGTGAGGGGTGAGTGTCAGGAGGATGGAGTCAGGCTCTGCTCAATGTCATCTGGTAATAGGACAAGGGGCAGTGGGTGTGAGCTGGAACAGAGGAGGTTCCACACAAATGTGAGAAGGAACTTCTTCCCAGTGAGGGTGGTGGAGCACTGGAAGGGGCTGCCCAGGGGGGCTGTGGAGTCTCCTTCTCTGGAGACATTTAAAACCCACCTGGATGTGTTCCTGTGTGACTTGGTCTAGGTGATCCTGCTGTGGCAGGGGGCTTGGACTAGATGATCTTTCAAGGTCCCTTCCAATCCCTAATGATTCTATGATTAAATAGGGGACAAAAAGTGCTCTCCTGATAGAAAAGCTGTTACGCTTCCACATCCTTTCTTCTCTCAGACACCAAGGGGAGTGCCAGAGCTTTACAGAAGGAAGCCAAAACATTTTCTCCTACATTTGTTTGTGAAAATGATTATATCATTTGCTCTGAAGCTTGAGCACAGTGAGCTCGAACAAAGAGAGTTGGCCTGAGGGTGATACCTCACATACACAGTTTCGGTCTGAGTAGCTGATGTCTGGCATAGTTATAGGAAGCCAGAAAAGCTCTTATATAAAATGCTATCCAGCAACCTATATCCAGCAGCTGGTCAAAGAGAAGTTACAAGAACTCAAAGCTGAAAAGAAACCTCTGCCAGCTGCTGCCTGAGCTGAGATGCTGTTTTGTTTTAAACATTTTCATTTTCTCCTTGATTACTAACCCTTGTGGTCTTTCCTTTCCGAGGTGTATTTGCTCTCTTCTACATCACCAACAAGTTCCGAACGTATCCCTTCACCTTCAAAGACCAACTGATTATTTCCTACAGTGGCCTTAGAGGAGCCAGCAGTTTCTCCCTTGCGTTCCTGCTTCCGGATAATCTCTTCCCAAGAAAAAAACTGTTCATTACCGCTACTCTGGTAGTTATATACTTCACCGTGTACATCCAAGTAAGTGAATTTCTCAAGGGGTTGCTGTCATGGAGCAGAGGTAGCTTCATAGTGAAGGCTGCATTGACTTCGCTCTTAAACTGAGATGAGTTGCTGCGTTTCATGGACAGACTTAGCACTGCACCCTGCAATCACTCTCTTGGGGCTTGATAGGTACCATTAATTAACTCTTTAAGGAAATTAGCATTAGAAGTCTCTGTCTTCTACAACGTTCAGGGAAGAGGCACTTTTTGCCCACTCCACACACGCATCCCAATAAGAAGCCTTTTAACGTCCCACTTCAGCATTTAAATGCATCTCAAACTGAACAGAAAGCAGTGTGTCTCTTCTGTGAAGGATTTTGAACCTGTTACTTCCATCTTCGTTCGTCTTGGAGGTCAAAGGAGGCGATTCCCAAATCCTTTCTAGGAGGACCTTAGTGCAAAAATAAAGTGAATAATTCAGATCAGTGAGAAGAGGCGTTTGCATTGTTCCACTTGGCTTACACTGCTGTGTCTTCTGGAGGTCTTGCACGCCACGTTCTGTATGCTCCTACATCGACGTGTCAGATGCTGTAGGGTGAAGCGCTGTGCGCTTGTGGTTAGGCACTCAGAGCCCACCAGCATGTTTCAGAAAAACGACTTGTTTCTATTTCCCCTTTTAAAAAGCTATTCTGTGCAGTGCAGCACAGAGCTGGAAACAGCTGAAACCCACATCTATGTGAAAAAACACCCCAAACCACTTATTCCTGAAAGTGCTGAAGTGAGACTTTTCAACACCGTAGGAACCTCACCAAAGATTGTACTTTGTCTGCAGCGACTGCTGTTTTGGAGAAGGTTGGCAGTGGGTCAGTTGTATCACCCAGTTAAATGCAATCTTGCTTAAAAACCCCCTTGTGAGTAAGTGTTTAAATGCTTTTGAGTTTGAATCCTCTTGTGTGTCTCTCCATACAAGTAACGGGTCGCTCTTGCGTCTAAGCCGCAGCTTTCCCGGTTGACTAAAACGAAACCACTTTGTTTCGTTCCGGTTTGTATTTCTTCTTGTATTTTTCTAAGAGGTAATTAACATGTCAACTAATTGTTCCATACGCAGGGAATCACAATTGGACCGTTGGTCAGATATCTAGATGTTAAGAAGACCAACAAAAAGGAGTCTATCAATGAAGAAATTCATGTGCGAGTAAGTTTTCTACGTCAGTAGCCGGTACCCTGTAAAGGGTGTTCCCGACTGTTGTCAGAGACAGGCATTTGGTGGCACTGGCATTCAGTGCCTTTGGGCACCGAGTAGTTCCCAGTTGTATTTGTTGCCTTTGTTGCCATCTTTTGGCTGGTTCTAGTCACACCAACACCTTAGAAGGTTTTAATTCCATTTTATTCAACTGAAGTGATTTTAACTCTGCAAATTTAGCTTCAAGTAACGATCTTCACCCCTCTCAGCCATTTGATTTAGCTCTCCAATTACCATTATAAAAAATGACGGAACCTTACTCAAACTGACTCAACAACACTGTGCCCGGTGTAGGGACATGATTTCCTTTGCACAGTAGGGAATACGTCTGAAATGAATAGAAACACTGTGCTTGAAGATGAAGCACACACAGAAACATCAGCAAAACTAGAGCATCTCAACTGATTCGACGTGCATTTAGTTCTTACTATTTCAGCCTTTACACGTGACGTTGAAAGGAGTTTGCCTTTGAAAGAGCCATCTATAAAAACTTTTCTGCTTGTATCTGTAATGCCAGAAATGCACACACCATGACCAAAGGTTTCCTGGCAGGGAGAAGGGATGAACTTACCGGTCTCAGGACAACTTGCAAAATGCTCTGAGGACTTGTCAGTCAAGGTAAAGGTTGAGGTGTGGCACACACGGCCCCATGCTCCTCTCACGGAGGTCACCGTACGGAGTGGAAACTTGGTTAACAGAACCAAGACCTCAATTTTTGGTCTCAGTAGGCAAAGAGGACCAGGCAACTTGAATGCTCAGTGTCATCCTCCATTGAACAGAGTCCTCTGCGTGGGCCTGTATGTTGTTGGGTAACGGTGGGCTAATAGCAGACTTGCCACATCCATCAAAGTATTGCCTTTGTAGCCAAGCATAGGAGCTGCTACGGTGAGGTACTCGCCCTGCCTTTTAGAGCTGCTTTCAGGATTAGCTGACAACCTCCAATTCAGAAAATCCTGTCAAAAATTCAGTATTTGTGGTGATATTATTTGCTCATAATGGGCACTTAAATTTTCTCCATATTTGTTTCTCTAGTTGATGGATCACTTAAAGGCTGGCATCGAAGACATATGTGGACATTGGAGTCATTATCAGCTGAGAGATAAGTAAGTAAGCAGCCTACTATAACAAAAGTACACACCTATCATGTAAATTGCCACAGGTAGATAGACTAGGAAAGAAATCTTGTGTCTCACAAAGCTAAGATAATATGAAAAACTTGGGAAAAAAATGTGCAATATGTATTTTGCCATAAAACTTAGACCTGTGGTAGAGATTTAGGACAGATTCTGTTCTGGATTTATAACAGAATCTGTGTAAGGTGTCAGTGCTTCATGGAGTTTTGCTGTAAATCTCCACAGCAAATACCATCCTTTGTTGGTGAGAACATATTTAATAATAATTAATCACCTATCCTCGCGTGTCTTTGTATCTAGTAATGTTTGAAATGAAAACACTGAAGATAATGGTTGAATTTCTATATCCAGAAGCATAAAGAGATGCTTTTAAGTTGGTCTTCACTTAGAAATGTAGGAGCCAAGTTATGTCTTCTATAAGCAAAGGTTTGTGAAGCTTTGTGGCTATTCCAGGCCCTGCCCAGAAGGGATAGAATATTCACACGAACACCTCCCTTATGAGGAGAGGCTGAGGGAGCTGGGTCTCTTTAGCTTGGAGAAGAGGAGACTGACGGGTGACGTCATTAATGACTACAAATACATGAGGGGAGGGTGTCAGGAGGATGGAGCCAGGTTCTTCTCAATGTCATCTAGTGATAGGACAAGGGGCAACGGGTGTAAGCTGGAACAGAGGAGGTTCCATACGAGTGTGAGAAGGAACTTCTTCACAGTGAGATAGATGGAGCATAGGAACAGGTTGCCCAGGGGGGTTGTGGAGTCTTCTTCTCTGGAGATGTTTAAAACCCACCTGGTTGTGTTCCTGTGCAATTTGGTCTAGGTGATCCTGCTGTGGTAGGGGGATTGGACTGGATGATCTTTCAAGGTTCCTTCCAATCTCTAATGTTCTGTGATGCTGTGATTCTTTCTCTCTAAGGGAGCCCTGTGATCACAATGGGCTTCGCGCAGCATGTGAAGTGCAGGGCAAGACTGAACCTCAGTTTCCACAAACACTGTGTTATGATGCCATGGACTAAAAGTCATTCATTAGGCCATGCCTAAACCTCTGTGCTGGAGTCATCTATCTCAGCTCTCAAGGCTGCACCCCTGTAACCTGCTCAGTTGCCTTGCAAGACCTTTCCAAAGGGTTTCTCCCTTTGGAAATCAGAAATTGAGAGTAGGAAGAAGGTGGCTAGTTTGCAGCCAGTTCTTGACCCAAAAGATGTATCCAGGGGGCACACCCAGACCAAGAAACTAAAATGTTGTCTTGGCTGTCACAGGACAGAGATAGCTTTTGGGTGCATACTGGGACAACACTACTGCAGGCTCAGGCAATATGCTAAAGAGAGAGCTGCATCTGCATGTGGTATCCCCTGGTCTCACATCTGCCCAATGGCTACGTAAAGAAGAATTTGACCAAACTAGTCATTTCAAGAGCTGATTAAAAAAACCCCACTGCATGTGAAGGTATTTAATGTAGGAAGATTCTATTAAGAGATATGCCACAGACTTTTGTATGCATCCTTAAAGACATTCAGCGTATGCGTATCAGAATTAATTACCTAAGTGATGACACTCCAGGAGCCTTTTTATTGCACAGAAACATACAGAGAGTTCTAACCCCAGCGGAAACATCCTCGTTCCTGTCTCTGCTACCAGCACATAAAAGCTGCCCTTTGTTAACAATAAATGAAGTACCTCTCTAGTGCTTTTCCTGGCATTGTGGGGCACATCACCTTGCTGTGGTAATCTGTTCTTTTGAGAGAAACCTGTGGGAAGATCTGCTGCTGTTCTGCTAAACACCTGCACACACCTGTTCCAAAGCACACACACACACATTTACATTCGAATTAGGCCACACATTAACCATCCTTCCCTACGTGCAGCTCCCAAGCACGTGGTGTTTTGTGGTCCATTATACAGGACACAAAGAAATGCATTTTTGCTGCTCACAATGGGCCCAAACTGCTGCAACTGCTGGGCCATTTAGAGACTCCTTGGTGGCTGGCTGAATAGTGCAGGATGGTTGTAAGAGCAGCTGCTGCTGTTGTGCCCTGCTAGGACACAACTTTTGCACGAAACAGTGGAGACTGGCCACGTTCTCGTCTGACAGATGTGGTGGTGTTACACGCAAATATGCACCGAGCCCTCTTTTTGCTCTCCATTGGCACTTGGGGTTGTTTTCTTTTCTCTGGGGGGCTTTAGGCTCTCTATGCGCCACATGCCCCCCAAAAGGTCCCTGCTCACTAAGCCTTCAGGAGTCCACGGGTGCCTCCAGTTTGGATTCAGTCTCCACTACCGCACTATGGATGCGAGCATTTGAATACGGATCAGCTTGTACTACAGAAGTAAACCCACAGTTTCCTTCTTTGCAGTTTGATTTTAACACATCTTTTGCAGATTTAAGAAGTTTGACAATAAGTATTTGAAGAAAATCTTAATACGGGAGCACCAGCCCAAATCCAGGATCGTGTCGTTATACAAGAAGATGGAGATAAAACTGGCCATCGAGATGGCTGAGAGTGGCGTGAAGATGCCAAAGCCATCAACAGCTTCTTCACAGTGAGTACTGACCCCTTCTCCCTAGGGGAGAAAAACTAGCCAGGGGAGTGTACGATTTGGATAGAAATAGAACCTTAAAGAGACAGACACGAACCAGAAGTTTTGTGCTGCCACTTTGGTGCTGATCATATTTGCATTTTGGCTCTTCATTTGCAGATTTGAAAGATTTAAAAACAGGCACGTTTTCTCTGTCTCTCTTTCCTCCTTCTGAAGAATTCAGAGGATTCAGGTGCAGAAGCCACTCTGGTTGGTTTAAATCACAGCAGTTGTTCAAGGTGGCTGTACCACCACTCTCTTATGAAGAAAGGCTGAGAGAGTTGGGGTTCTTCAGCCTATATCTGGAGAGACCTTCTTGCAGGCTTTTAATACTTAAAAGAGGTCTATAACAAAGATGGGAACAGACTTCTTAATAGGCATTACAGCGACTAAACACTGGGTAGTAGTTTTAAACTAAAAGAGGGTAAATTCAGACTAGATATCAGGAAGAATTTTTCTGCAGTGGACTAGAGGACCTCTCCCAACCCAAATAATTCTGTGATTCTGTGAAACACTAATGCCAAGGCATCAGACTGAGCAGGGGAGAAACCTGGTGGGATGTCCAGAGTCATCACTGAAGGAACCATCCTCTCGGAGAGGAGTCTGTCTAAATCTTCACTCCTGCATAATTCAACTGCCACACGCATGTATTTCTCCTCACCGTGCAACCCCCTGCCCCAAACGTGGGTATCACCAACAGTACTTGCCCTGACGAAATCTTCTGTGGGCTCACTGCCGCACTGCTGCTGCTACTGCCTGCTCTCTGCTGCTGCCTGCTCGCTGCTGCTGCTGCTGCTGCTGTGTATTTCAGACTCTTCACTTTTCAGAAACCCAGCACATTTTCTGTTTTCAATAATCATCTCAACCATACCACAGAGTCTAAACAGTAATTGATGCTAAATTAAAACTCCTCTTGAAATTTTGGCTTAATCACGTCGAGATCTATCTTTCTTGAAGCTGATGTCTGTATGCAGTGTAAGACCAAACCCTTTTCTTTCCTCGCTGACCAGATGAAGAAGATTGTGTGTCCGTCAGGCTCCTTTCTGTCTGCTGTGTTCCCTAAGCTATTCTGAGCCAAGAGAAAACGTGCAATGCTGGTAGACAATCTGTGGTAATCAAACTGCATCCCTCTTCTTTTCTTGAGGGAAAGAGAAAATCAGACGAATTGCTTCAGCATAGTTCAGAAATCCTCTGCTGAGCTGACAATTTAGACTGAAAAATACTCTATAATAAACAGCTGATACGATGGACTAAGTTTTTCCATCTCTGCTCGGGCTGTAATTGAATTTTACTGTGCATCAATCTCCGATGCTCAGATTGTCCTACTGAGGCTTTTTAAAAATGAAGCATCAACTTCAAAAAACAAAGTACAGCCTGTAGCTCAGAAATATTCTGATTTTGGAGTCTGTGAAAGAGTTCTAGGAAAATGTATGTTTTCCCAGCTCTGTTTGTTGTCCGCTGTTGAGCTCTGGATACACAGGATAGTGTGTTAGTTGTTGGATCTTTTGTCTGAGCCAGCATGGCAGTTCTTGTACCTCAGTTCTCCTTAGCAATTAAGTGAACCTACTTAAGCCTAAAAGGTTTCCAAATGATTTGTAAATTGTGTGACTGTTAACCTCAAGATAGCTTGTACTTGCAGTCCCTCTCTTGAGCGAGGATGCAAAAATCTGGCCAGGAGCAAGTACGGCCATGACACTGTATGGCATGTAAAGCACTACTTACGAGCCAGTAGTACTGGCTTCGGTAAATCTTAGAACGTATCGATGCAGCTCAGAATCAGGTGGTGTGCTGTCACTTGTGGTCACGCAGTTGTGCAAGAGCAACACCTGGTGAATGTCAGAGTGATAGAGAAGATTTGTGGACAGCTCACAAAGTCAGAAAATTTATGTATAATATGTGTATTTTAAAAAATCTTACAAGGTTTGTGCAGGGCATTTTATTTCCTCTGTGTATCAACTATCCCCGTGTCTAAAGAAGAAGGATGCTGCCATAGGACTCATCACAGAAAGTCAGTTTTCATGTCAGGTGATAATTTCAGTATCTTCTTCACCAGCCTGATCTAGGGCGGGGTGTCCCCGCCCATGGCAGGGGGGTTGGAACTGGATGATCCTGTGGTCCCTTCCAGCCCTGACTGATTCTGTGATTCTATAGTGA
>JAOXOE010032074.1:0-11366 GCA_028565055.1 Phoeniculus purpureus
TAGGTGATCCTGCTGTGGCAGGGGGATTGGACTACATGATCTTTCGAGGTCCCTTCCAATCCCTAATGATTCTATGATTCTGTCTAAGGCCTTTATGAAGAGTGGGCCAATAACCACAGGCCACACAAATCCCCATTGTACAAGAGGGACTGCCTGTCAGTGCACCTTTTCTCCCCTGGCTAGGGCCAGCACCTTCCACCACCTGATTGCCTCAGGAAACATGTACGTTTAGTTGGCAAGAATATTGTCTTAAAGGAATTAATCTAAAATTCCAGATGCAGAGAAAAACATTCCCGTTTATGTTTTAAAGACTTGTCGCAGTAGACACATGAGGTTTTGGGCATAGATAGCTGCAGTGGGGAGACATGTACAGTGCGGACACAATTTTGTATAAATGAAGAATTAAACATATTTCTGATGCAATCTTTCTGATTGCTACTACAGGAAGCATTACAAGTAAAACAAAACTCAGTAGAAATGCCTTGTATTAGAAAGAGTTCATACCTTAAGGGAAAGAGAAAAATCAAATACTTGATTTTTGGTTTTTTCTGAAAATTTTTTTATTCCTACAAAATTTTGAGAACAGTCATTAATTTGCACTGTATTAGCAAATTCTTTTGTTCTTTCAGCTCTAAAAGCACTCTCACCTGGTTCATGCAATAACATTTATGCTAAAGGAAAGCTGTACAAATAACCTGACAGTTATGTTTTCTATGTTTACTTGTTAATTGTCATTAGTTTGGTAACAGAAGTACTGCTAATAGTTTCCATTTTCCATTCTTGGCTTGTCCCTATTGCTTCATTATGTAAGTTTTATGGTTCCCATTAATGAATCAAAATAAAATTTAAGCAATATTATAAATGTAGTGAGCAACCATCTGCTTCACATTAATTACCAAGAATCTTTAATGTTTCTGTGTGTGCCTCTTGAATATCAATAGTCTCATTTCTCTGTGAAAGACAACTACTATGAAAAAAGATAGATCAGAAATGGCAATTCTGTCTCATAATAAAACATATGAATCTAATCCAACTGCTTTTTTCTCATGCTAAAAATTCCAACAAAGCAAGAGACTGTACTATATGCACATTAATGTTTCAATGGAGCCAAAAAACCAAGTTTTACAGACTGTCATATTCATATTAATTTCACTCTGTCTCCTCAAATGACAGGTTGCAAACTGCTGACTATGTTTGCAATCCAGTAAAGACAATTACAAATCCTTTGCTCCTGGTATTTTGCAAACACTTGATTGTCTGTCTAGATGTTTATAATTGTCATAATAATTTACAAGTAGAATCACAGAATCATTCAGGTTGGAGAAGAGCCTTGGGATCATCAGGTACAACCATCAACCCTACTCTACAAATTCACTCCTAAACCAGATCTCCCAACATCACATCTAAGCAAATTCTTAACACATCCAGGGATGGGGATTCAACCACCACCCTGGGCAGCCCATTCCAGTGCCTGACCACTTGCTCAGTGAAGGATTTTTTCCTGATATCTACTCTAAACCTACCCTATTGAAGCCATTCCCTCTGGTTCTGTTGCTAATTACCTGTGAGAAGAGACCAGCACCAACATCTCTACAATGTCCTTTCAGACAGAGCCATGAGGTCTCTCCTTAGCCTCCTCTTCCTCAAACTAAACAGCTCCAACTCTCTCAATCTCTCCTCATAAGATTTCTTCTCCAAGCCCTTGCCCAGCTTCATTGCCCTCCTCTGCACTCCCTGCAGCACATCAATGTCTCCCTTGTACTGAGGTGCCCAAAAGTGGACACAGTACTCAAGGTGCGGCCTCTCCAGTGCTGAGTACAGGGGGACAGTCACCTCCCTACTCCTACTGGACACACAGTATTTTGCTCTGTTGATAGAAGCTGATCTTCCCAAACACTAATAACTGAGAGACAAGGATATTTAAAATAGTTAACTGTTTGTTAAGCTCATCAACTCAAGCCAAAATTTTCAAAACACTAGCCACAGATTTTAAAAAGCAGCTTTCACAAAGAAAAGATGTCTCTGCATGGGCATTCAAAGGAAAAGGGGAGGAAATCATAGCTACAATATTGGTCGTATTTCACACATTCAGCAATCACTTTCAGGCATTTCAGAACAGAGATGCTGCACATTTGATTCCACTAACCACAGCAGAGAAGCCTATTTAAACAATGCGTTTTAGGTCAGCACTCAATCAATACCTCAAAGGCACCACCACGATTTGTATTAACTTTCCAAGCAAATGAATAAGCTTTTAAAAATGAAAGGCATGAAAACAAAGTAACACACAGGAATAGATGGCACAGTACAGACTCACACTCTCACAGAATGCCTATGGTTGGAAGAGACCTCCAACATCATCTAGTCCAACCTTCAACCCGGCGCTACCAGATCACCACTAAAGCCATGCCCCTAAAAGCCAGGTCCACATGATTTAAATACCTCCAGGAATGGTGACTCCACCACTGTCCTGGGAAGCCTGTTTCAATGTTTCATCACCCTTTCATTGAAAAATGTTTTCTAATATCCAGGCTAAACAACCCTTGCTCCCTCATCTGCTCCTCATCAGACTTTCCCTCTAGTCCTTTCACCAGCCTTGTTGCTCCTCTGAACACACAAAAATATACAAAAATACAAAAAATTAGAGAAGAAAAGATGGCAATGGGGAAAAAAAAAAGATGTAGACTATCTAGATTACTTATCTAAGTGCCAACACAAGTGGTAGAACTCAACCTAAGCAAAATATGTACTTCCATCATGCAAAATACCCATAATGGCTCTGATGTACAAAATCACACACTTACATGTCCACCATAACCTTCAACTATGATTCTTCCTGTAATTATCAACTAATTAACACAGTCTACATAGAATGACTAAATCTTTTTAAATCCCTGAATTTGAAGCATGCTGGAAGGTCAACAGAGGGGAAACAAAAACCAGTAACAGCAATGCTGACGGAAAGAAGTAACTGGTGAGCAGGAGACACAGTAGTTATCCTCACACTAAATCCTCATCACAGCACTAAACCAGCTACTAGAAAAAGAATTAACCCAGCTGACACCAGAACAAAAGTTTCGTATCATATTTATCTTAGCCAGTTTAGGAGTGAATTCTGAAAGACTTCCAAAGACAAGAAAGCTCAGAATGCAGTTTGAAAGGAGTCCAAAACAGTGGCAATGTCTCGACTCTTCTGTTCAAATATTTTACCACCAGCTTTCCAGATAAACAGAAAAGAGCAAGTTTGGAGCAGATTACATTAGAAACAGTGACAGAGACAAAAGAAGACATGAGGATGCTAAAGGATTTTGTCTGAAAGGGTAAATGGATTTGAATTGAAGGATAGTCAGCAAGATTCAAAGAAAGCTACAAAATTTTTACCCAATGTAACTCAAGAATCACAAGAAGAGAAGAAAGCTCAGCCTCAATTTTAAGTGTGAAGTTCAGCATAACAACTGAACATCCAAAATGAGATGTTAAAAAGAAGGCACAAGGTCACTTCTGTCACAAAAGATAGCTAGTGACCAAGTGTTAGTTTATGCAGATAAAACTGCCTAGGGACTGGATGAAGCAGCAATTGGCCAGAATGTCAACTGAAAAAATCACTGACAGAAAAGGAAAGAGTAGAACTGGACCCTTTCTCAAGATAAATTCTTCAAAACTGTATATAATGGGAACCTGCAGCTCAGTCCCAACTTTCAATTAAACAGCAAATTCAAAGGTGTCAGGCTTTGATTAACAACAAGCCAGATGGCTCAAACAATTGTAAGCAAATTTGTGAGCTCCGTAATGGGATGGGGACTCTGCTCGAGTGGTGAGAACGTGATGAGATTTTGTTTTCTCAAGGACTTGCTTGGCAGTGTTTTGTCTACAAAGTCTCCCTTACTGTTGAGGATGAAGAAAAACTCCCCTGGCAGCAGGGGTGAAAGGAATGATTCAAAGAGTGCCTAGGGACCATCACCATCAGCCCGCCCACCCAGCCTGCAGCCATGCTGAGGGATGGAGAAATGAAGACATTGAGAAATGCCAAGCTGAAGAACCGAGGATGGGACCACCACCTACCATCACCACCACACATTCCCACGGTCCATTCATGAAGCCAACTATGCCAAGAAAATGAGATGATGGCCAGAGAAACTAAGGAGTGAGACTGATTGGGGGACAACAGAGCCTGGTAGACTCAAGCAGTCTGAAGTAGTGATCTAACCTCTCATATATCTTCATATATCTTCTATCTTTTGCGGTTTTTTTTTTTAAGGGGGGGGTGCGGAGGGGACATCTAGTTACTTTAGTGATTTCTGTACGCATTGAGTTCAGCACATAGTTACTTCAGTAAACTTTGAATTTTATGTGGACCTATGGTGTAAGTCTCTTTAATTCGACCCCAAGTGAATCCTTGAACATGAGTCTTTTCCTTCTTATTGACTGGGACATGGAAAGGGATTTCTTCAATAAAGACCATCATGGAACAGAGCATCTCTCGTATGAAGACAGGCTGAGGGAGTTGGGGCTGTACAGTCTGGAGAAAAGATGGCTCCGGGGAGACCTTCTTTTGACCTTCCAGTATCTGAGGGGCGCCTACATGAAGGCAAGTGAAGGTCTTTTCAGGAGGGTTTGTATGGATAGGACAAGGAGCAATGGGTTCAAGACGGGGAAGGATCGGTTTATGCGGGACATTAGAAAAATGTTGCTCTTCAATGTGAGTGTGGTTGATGGCTTGAATGGGCTGCCTGTGGATGTGGTGTGGACCTCATCCCTGGCATCATTTAAGGTCAGGCTTTGATGGGGCAACCTAATCTAGATAGAGTTGTCCCTGCGTAGGGAGATTGGTCTAGATGACCCCTAGAGGTCTCTTCCAGACTAGAACATTCTATGATAGTATGATTAGGCCCCTTATCTCGATGTGTCAGAATTCAGAAATCTATAGCTTAGTGAAAGTTTACTTGACTGCACTAAAGTTTAACAAGTCAAAAAGTAAAAGGCAGCAAAGATACCCATTACTACTTTTTTTTTTTAAGAATGCAAAAATTATGTCTGTATTATCCTATCCCACCCCCCTTTTGTAAAGTCTTTTAGCCTTTTACTTAAGTACTAGTTTTATTAAAGTGGTTCCTGCCTCCCCGCCTCTGGCACAGCATCACTAATGTTGAAGGGCAAGAACGCTTATTTAAATGCATTGAAGTGCATTAGTATGAAAAAATAATGAGTCCTTGCAGCATTCTAATTTAGGAAGGTGCACTTAAATTAGTTATAACATCTGCTGTCAAAAAAGCTGTCCAGACAGGAATCCCTTTAATAAAAATCTGATTTTCACATTTCTGACAAAATTGCCCTAATGGGCCCTCCTGGCATCAGTCATATGGGACCTGAGAAATCAGGAGCCAAAAGCCCTGTGTGTTTTGCCCCTCTGCTTAACATTGGCTTTTTGTATCTAACAAGCAAAGAATGGCTCTGTTCTCTCAGGCCATGGCATGGAAATTGGCTCACTGAGAGGTCGGTAAGCTCCTCCAAAGGAACGTGTACGGACAAGCAGATGTTACCAGCACAGGGGGAGGACTCAGAGGTGCATCTGCTGAACGTTTATGCAGACAGATGCCTTTGAGGGGCATTATTCCAGCATTTTGTATAAAACTTTAAAACAAACTGCACTTTTTAAAGTTATTTGGAATATCAACTCCATTAACTGAGGTCTTCTTTTCAGAGGGAATGCATGGATGAAAAACCCGCCATCACTGAAGCAGGACAGATGCAAGGATCAATCTGTATAAACAATTTTTTTTTTCCTGACAAGGATTTTCACTAGTTACCTTGAAGGTCCAAAGCTTTGTCACGAGGCCATCCCACCATTGGTTTTCTTCCTTTTTTTGTGAAAAGAATGAAACCCCATAAAGAAGTGGACCATACGAAAAACTTCCATTCTAACTTTGCATAGTCCAGCCACCTCAGCCAGAGTGTTTCAGACTTTGCAGGGCTGACCCTGCTAGGTACAAGGTTTATGGGTAATGCAAATTGAATGACCCCTAAGTGGTATTGTCAGGCAGACAGGCAGATGTTTTAGACTTGAACAGACTGAATGCAAATCATGAGAACATCAGTACAGAACATGGAGGGAAGATAGAAGTTATTTTTGCAGATGTCTTCCAGAAGCAATTTTCTTCAGTAGATTGCTGCTGTGAGGTAAAACTAAGACCTGTCAGCAAATGGTGGCAATGCAGAACCTAGATGACCAGTATGTAGTAGTGGCAAATGACAAAGACTGGCAGCTTTCTGCAAGGCAGGCTCGGGAGGAGATGAAGAAAAAAAAAAAAAGAGAAAGAAAGTTCTTTGCAGAAAGCAAGGACTGCAAAATTAGCAAAACAAATTAGCTTGCCCTGAGGTCTGCCAGATCATACCAAGAGCAGAAAAGTCTCTTTCAGTATGCAGAAGCATCACCTCACTAGAACAAAAATCACCAGTCCAACGCTCCTACTCTGTAGCTAATGACTAGTGGTGCTGGCAGATGACCTGCTAGCATCATATCGCTGATTATATCACACTGCTGGTTGCCCAGTGATGCACAAAGGTCATTGTTGCATTTGCAAGGTTAATTTTTGGAATTGTACTTAGAGCACTGATGGAGATCATTTCCTTACTAAAAGGAGAGAGATCTTTCTAATAACAGCGTGAATCATAATTCAGGAAGCTGATCAATATTAATTGGGCATGACTAGCATTCTTACTGTCATGGAGAAAAGAGAAACAAATAAATGAAAAGGAAAAGCTGATCCCAGAACTATCAAAGTCTATTAAGAGCAAAGCCTGAAAGACAGATGATGAGATGAGAGGGAATCGATGATTTCTTATCTTCTGATGCAAGAAGATAAAAAACAAAGGCAGCTACAAAACTAGAAGGAGCACAATGGAGTTACAGAATTATAGGCTAATAGCATGACCTGAGCTAGCCAGAGGCTAACATGAAAACGAGTAACGTAACAATAAAAATACTGGTTTCTAATTTACTTTGCAGTCTTTTTAACATCCTCTGGAAGCTTGAGAATATACCAAGCCAAACACACTTTCCTGACTGTTTGCCTTACAGAATTCTGGTACCACAAGATGAAATAAAGCACATTCCCCACTCAGCCATGGTGTAGTAGAATTTTGCTGCATGCCAAAACTTCTCTGCCTAGTGTTTGTCTTTGGAATCCTCGTGCATACACACTGCGTGTTTAATCAGGATTTTTTAAGAAGTAAAATGTGGTGACTATTTGTACAGAGTGGTTGCTCCTATCTGGGTCACTAGGTAAGAGGAAAACTTGATTAAAGAATTCAAAGTCCATTGTTTTCCTGTGATAAATCCCCCTTATAACTGCCCACATATTGTTTATATCTGTACCTGTATCACCACACAGTGATACTTGACCTATGGTCTTCAACAGCTTTCCTTCAGTACCTGTGGAAACTCAACTCAAACTCAAGTTCGGCTTCAAGAGGTAAAGGACCTTAAAATTTTCTTCTACATTAAAAATATTTCTTTCTGAAAGAAATGTACATGCAAAAGAATCATTAGCAATGACTTTAGACTTAAAGGTAAAGGTGAGTATCTGAAGGGAAATTGTGAACAGGTGCTTACAATGCTTCTATTCTGTTGAAAAGGGACATAACTTCATCGTGATGCACCTTGATTGCTTTTTCTGTTAAAACACCCAACCCTTCCACCTCTTTGTAAGTCTTCTTGTTTATTTAAATTGCATTCAGTCACAAAAATAAGATGTAAAATTCTTATTAAAATCACAGATGGAGGACACAGTAATAGACTGGAACTGTCCTCTAAATCACAAAAAAGGATCTTTCAATTTGTGTAAATGAATTTGTCTGTTGCTTTTCAGGAACACCTTTTAGCTTAGCTTTTTATCATCTGCTGCTTCACTATTTGCCTTTTTTTTCTCTTCTAGTTTTCACCTTTTTTATCTTACACTAGATGTACATATACTCTCAACACAGAGAGTACACACACACAGTGATCACTCCAGCACCTTCATGAACTGCTCTGAACACATTTTACTAAGAAAAGCCTCATCAGAGCATAATTACTAAAAGGTATGCTTCAACTCACAAGGGTCTAGCATTCAGTTTGGCTCCAAGTATCTTCAGATTCTTTTTCAAAAGGACTCAACTTCTACAAAAGCCCTAAATTACAAGTCCTCTGGGCAAACGCTGGGCATTTCTTCCCGATTGCTACAGCATTCAGGATAATGCCATTTTCATCTCCACCCAGGAGCCTTTGTGCTGCTCCTGTGTAGACAAAGCTAGAGAGTTCTCCAGTAAGATTAAGTGCTGAGCAATGACTCTTCTGGAAGCCAGTACTTGCTTTGAATCATCAACCTAAAGTCAACTCAGCATTTCTCATTACCATATCATAGGGAGAAGGTGGTTTTCCCACATTAGATTCTTCTTCAAAAACCTTAAGTTTTATATCAGATACTAACTTTATCCTCTCTTCTAAAGAAAACATTCAGAATTTGTAGCTCTGGCACGCAATAAAATGCAAGTAGGATCGTCTTTGCTTCCAAGCCTACAGCAGCACCACCTTTAGATGCAGCAGTGCCTGCCACCACACCCAGCACCTCAAACCCTTTAGGCAGAGGCTGCTCCTGTAGGGACATCGCAAATGAGGAAGACGTGATCACTGAATTACATGAAAAGCCAAATGGTCCCAGAAAGGACCAAACCAAGGGAATCTGGCAACACGCACTGCAAATCTCTCAGGAGTCATTATATCAGATGACTGTTTACTCGGACTATTATTTATAATGAATACTAAGAAATTCAAAGCAGCTTCTTACAACAGCAAATGAGAAGTAACTTACATAGCGAACACAAAATACCCATGCAATGCACCTTCCTAAACTAAACCCGGTTCTGCACATTCTGCTTACTTCATGCATACAGCGTGATGTATGTAAGCATATTAATTACTAGATCAGGGAACAAGGCCATATATTTTAAGTCCTGCACACAATTTATACTTCATAACTAATTTATCTATCACTCCGTTGCCTTCTACTACACAACTTTTAACTGCGATCTCCTTAGACCTCATTAATTAGGCACCCCAACCTTGCTTGAAGACTTTGCTGGGAGTCCAATATACTAAAATTAGTTGTTACAAAACCAGAGCTATCATTCTGCAGTAGTAATAAACCATTTCTCTGCAACCTTTAAGACACAGATGCTTCAGCATAATGCTAGAGAGTCCGCTCATATGAAAGGTAATGGGGAAGAAGTGAAATCTAGACTGAAATCACCTGCAGTTCCCAGAGGTCTCACAGCCCTTTTCCATTAAGCTAAAGCACCTACTCCAATTCTCAATATACATTTTATCCTAATAAATACCACTCGAAAAAAATCAAAGCCATGACTCATGGAAATAAAACAAATCTGTTCCCCGAAGGATGCTGATATACACAAGCATGGAATCAGGTTGCTACCTTTCAGGCACATTCATGAAGAAAACTACCTTATTTATTTCAAACTAGCCGTCACACAGTATCAGACACAAATTCAAGTGATTTCTTCAAATCGTACGCATGAATTTCAGTCTCCCACGTCCTAGTCACATATGGTAATAAATGTTTCAACAGAATATTTCCCTGTAGACTACTAAGGACAGGATACAAATATCTGTGCATTCAAACTCTTTGGCTCTCCATTTGGAAGACAATATTCCCAGGATATATCTTGAGAAGGAATGACTTGCACACACACGTCTTCTATAGAACGTGACACAAAATAATGCAGAATTAGAGCTTTTCCAGGTATCGCTGGAGGGGCAAAAAAATAAGGTTTCAAATATATAGTCTCCTTGGAGCTTTAATTTCGAATTGAAGCCAGACACAATCCAATCTTTCCTCTGAAAATTGGAGAAACCGCATCTCCTGCTGTTTGCCAGTGTGGCAGTTCCATCAAGACCATAAACAGAGAAACCTCTTCCATTCCCTGTGGACATTGCAGGGCTTCTGTCTAGTTTCTGTGAGACACATTCTCAGCTCATTTACTGCCTCTGTCAAAAAGTCTCAACAGCACAGAGAAGACAAAGGTTCTGTACACAAGTGAAGTGACATTTTCCCCATCGTATAAGATCAGAGTCCGACTGTCCGGGCCATGTAGGGAAGCCTGCCTTACCCATGCCACTAAACAAGAAAAGCATTTGTCACTAGGAATACACACTTGCTGCCCTCTGGAATTATCACAGAACTGGTAATAAAATAAATAGAAACAAGAACATTACATTCTGCCATACTCCAGCTTTGCTGTTTATTACACAACTTCTGCACCAGCTGATGATTCCAGATTGATTTGAGATATAGCCACAGCAAGGTAAGCAAGTTGTGAGAGTGCAAAGCATGGATTATGACAGCAATGCCTGCACTGAGAGAGAAAGTATTTATAAACTCAAGGCCAAACTAAATAGGAAAATGATGTTTTAAGCCTACCCACACAAGCCTCCAACCAACCTTGAGGCATGGAGTTGCTTAATTCTCAGTACTTGCTTCAAAAGCCTGTATGTGTGAAAGGATTCTCAAAACCAAGCATTTTGAGTTAGCTCCCTCATTTTTTATTTTCAGTCTTTCATTCACCTCTAAGACTGCAAAACTCTTGTCATTAGCCTTTGCTAATAATGACAGACAGGAGCAAAGGGGTTTAGGCAATGGGCAATAAATAACAGCACTGCTTTATTTTCCCTAAAAGTCAACCAAGCAGATGCTTTGGAATAATCCTAGAATGACCACGATTTCACTATACTACAGAAAAGCTGAATTCAGACTTGGAGTGCTTAAGGTTAAGACATCAGCTCTGGATTATCAGAGGAGAAAGTCTCTTGAAAGAAAGGCATTTCATGATATCTTATTAAAGTATAAATATATTGTGACAACTGTAATACATCTTACATCTAATTATTTAGCTGCATGAGATGAAATGAATGCTAAAACTCACAGAGCAATAAACCAACAGAGGGAGCTGGGGTACAACTGAAAACTTATTACACATGTATAATAATTATTTAGAAGGAAACCTAGATCCTGATGTGTCAAAGAATAAATTTCCCTCAAAAAGAAAGAGTTTTCCATCTTACGCTTTTCTAACCTTTTGCATTAATAAGTTACAGGAAATGTGTATAATTTGCTATACAAATTTCCAAATCACACTCAAAGGTAAAAGACACCTTAAGCATTACAAAAGTCTTCAGCTTATCACAGTATCACAATAATGATAAGGTTGGAAAAGACCTTAAAGATCATCCAGTCCAATCTAAATCCAAATAAACCAAGTTAACCTAACATCCAGATGATGCCACTCAGCACCCCATCTAGCCTAACCTTGAA
>JAOXOE010032075.1:0-11364 GCA_028565055.1 Phoeniculus purpureus
CTGTGTGACTTGGTCTAGGTGATCCTGCTGTGGCAGGGGGATTGGACTAGATGATCTTTTGAGATCCCTTCCAATCCTTAATGATTCTAATGGTATCACACAAATCAAATCTTTCCATTGACATTTGGTTCAAGATTAGATTACATTATACATCCTCTATTACATTTTATATTATTACATTAAATACCATTATACATCCTTTTTTCAAAGGAAAACATAGCTTCAACATTTTTCATTTACTTACAGACAGTTAAGCACATAGAGGAGTAGATCATAGTGTGGATATAAAACTGCTGTCAGATTATGGACTTTTCATACACGTTTAACAACTTCTGCAAAATATGTGTTATGTACTACAACGCTAACGCTTTCTGGGGGAAAGAAAACACTTCAACACTCAGAAACCTCATGTACATATAGACGTCTTAATTTACAAATCTAACAGGAGAAGGTAGTGGTGGTGTGGTGTGTGTCCGATTTCCAGTAACACAGTGCTTCAAGGTGAAAGAACACCTTTAAGCTCAGTGGAAAGCAGAAGCCAACTCTGAAAAGATGCCAGCCACTGAAGCAATAGCTGTTGATTCACACACCCACACATGGGCAGACCTGGCATGAGGCCTTGACAGCTATTCCAAAAGCATGCAGTCAACAGATAGATAGAAGGATGCTGGCACTTGTTACTGTAGGATGGTTGTATCCTTTGCAATGACTTCACTTATGACCTGTTAAAGTGAGTTAAAGATACAAATTAGCTTGGCAAACCAATTATTTTCTGATGGCAAGGAGAAAAGAGACGAGTCAATGCAGACAAGTTTGTCTGTCTACCTGTTGTTTTCCTGCAAACTGTATTTCTCCCACCTCCTCAAGGAAGAACAACAGCCAGAAGCCTAAGCAGCAGCTCCTACTGCATAATCCATGGATTTATAGAATGGTTTGAGTTGGAAGGACTGTGTAAAGTTCATCTAGTCCACTGCCACTCAATGGACATCTTCAATTAGATCAGGTTGTTCAGTGCCCTGTCCAAATAGACACTGAGAGACAATGAGTCTACCACCTTTCTGGAAAGCCTATTACCACCTTCCCTGTAAAAAATTTCTTCTTTGTATCTGCTCTGATACAAATTTTTTTTGTAAATTAAAACCATTATTATCTTGCCCCACTGCAACGAGCCCCACTAAAAATGTAGTCATGTCCTTTCACATAGGTCTCTTTTAAGCATTGAAGGGCTGCAATAAGGTCTCCCTGGAGCCTTCTCTCCTCCAGGCTGCACAACCCCACCTTAGTTATTATTCCTACCTTAGCTCTTTTTTGGTTTACACAGGAGCCTGTTTGGTATCTGGAGTTATCAGATACCTAAGACTCCTCTCAGCTATGCACTTTACACCTAAGGCAAAGGGAGACTTGACAGTCAGTCACCGTGCCAGGCCTGCCCACGTGTGGGTTATGCAGATAACCTAGCAGCTAGACTAACTTGCTTTCCAGCTCTGCTGTGCCAAACAGCACAAAAGAACTGCAATGTGCCTACAAATATGGGGGGATTTATGCCTTTGCTTTGCTTTGCTTTTCTTCAGTCAAGAGTTTCTCGTTACGACTGCACAGCTGATTCCTAGACATCACCATAAATGCTTTGGAGTTCAATGTGTAAAAGCATTAGGCACATTGTTGCCCAACACAACAGAGACATCTAGGTATGGACGTTTTGTTTAGCCCTTTGCTTCTTTTGGATAAGGAATGACGAGAGCTCTCACACAACAGTAAAATGTCATGAACACCTGAACTTCTGAAGCATGTGACATTTCAGGTGGATCTCCAATACCTGCTAATACATGCTTTTAAACCAGGAAATTCACAGACCCAGAGTGAACGCACCTAAAAAATTAACTGCTTGGGCAAGAGTCCATATGTGTCCACAAGGCTGCCACAAAGCCTCCCTCTGTGCTTTCTTTCTTTTCTGACACTCACAACTACAATGTACTGCAGACTGTTTTGCCAGCTTAATGACAAATAGCACAATTTCCTCTGCCTTTTGAGTGGATAACTTCCTTAGCCTGTGGAGACCACTAGTGCTGCTGAAAGAAAGAATAAAGAGAACGCCTTGTACAGCTAATGCGAGCATGGTATTAATATTTGCAGCATATCTCCTTTGCATCATTGTTATGTTGTTTATGAAGAGTCTGTACCGAATCAAAGAAAGGAAAATCCCCGAAGTCTGCAACCTTTCTTCCCTCAAATCAATGTTATTGAGGTACGTGTGTCTGCCTTAAAATGTCAGTGGAACGTCACTGCTTAGTGTTTTTCCTTCTCAGCTGATACCACAAAAGCTGATACACGTTGTCTGAGTACTGTTTAATCAAACCACAGTGACAGGAAAAGCCACCTACACACGCAGTGCTTAATAAATATGTGAGCATTAAAATTGTGCTCGATCACATGCCTTAGAGATCAACCGTGACAGAGTTTTTTCCATGATACTACAAACTATTTACACATTACTGTTATATTTAATAATGTGTAAAGTAAAGTAAGACACCACCATGACAGGATTTGCAGGAGCTCTCTGAAACTTCTTGAGGGGTTGGAATTCCTGCAACTGTCTGGAAAGAGGTAGACTGGGTATTACAGTGAGGGTAAGATTGTTTTTCTGGAGTACTTTCCTTCTGTGTCCACAGCAGAAAAGACTCGTAGTGGAAACTGCCAGAGACGCAAGAAGGATTTACATAACAGAGTTTGTAAAACAAAGCAAAGAGAAGAAGAGGCCAGGAAGAAGAATAAAGTACCAACACGTGGAAATGCAATAAATAAGTGAGAAAAGTCCATTGATGGAAGAGAACATGCTCAATGAGAGTCATACTGCTTCGCTAAACCAAGCACCGTGGTTCTGCACGTATAAAACATATATTTGCATCTTACCAAAAATTTGACATACCTCTACTACTTTTGCGTAGTCCTCAGCTGATACAATATCTGGCATCGTCTTTCACCTGGGTTTTATCTACAGAACCTTCTCAAAGATCTCTGCTTTAACAACAGATTAAAAGAGTACCAGACCACCGGTGTACTGCACATCAGTCTACAAAAACAGTGGCAGGAAAATGACCACAAACCCAAAATGAGGTCTGGCTGCAAATCATTTTGCAATTAGGTTTGAACGAAATGCATCAGATCAAACTTCAGGGGTCTCTGAGGGAAAAAATGCAATTCTGCATTTCAACAGGGTGGAGTAATGCTGTGTTTTTCAAAAAAGGAAATTTCACTTGTAGTCTAGCTTCCTAATGTGCCTATGTGATGAGGTTGATGTTATAAAAACACAGGAAGTGGTGAGATTTTGAGCGCCTTCACTTCACACTAGACAGCACACTGTGACTGAAACTAGTCTTGGGAACCCACTTATACTTTCCATACAACTATGTGGTACAATGTTAAGTTACACCAGTCTGTGGTCAGTCTCTGTTAAGAGCTGAATATGACTTGCTTTGCTTCCTCTAGCAAGAAACCATTGCTTGTGTAAAGAACCTGGTCTAGGTGATCCTAGGGGAATTGGACTAGATGATCTTTCGAGGTCCCTTCCAATCCCTAATGATTCTACAACTCTATGATTCTATCCTCCATTAAAAAAAGGAGCATGTATAAATACTAAAACCAAAAAGAAATCAATAAAGAAACTGGATCAGGCTACTCCAGAACACAGTAACTCCTTGAGTTATATTATAGAATACAGTTAACAAGGTCATTTTTTCCACTAATATCACTAAGAGCTCGTACAAGTTTTTAATATCCTTGCTCCGTTGCTTTTTACAGAATGTTGATATTTTCCCTCTAAACAAAATATTATTCAATCAGAATTCAATGAAATGAAAGAGTCGATGGGATTTGTTTCCTTAATGTGCTATAGCATGAACTGAAGTAAGATTTTTCTCACCCAGTTCTTTGGAAACTTCTGTAATGCTTTGTTCCTGTGATGCATGGTTTTGCCTCCTCCCTGGAAGTGCTCAAAGCCATGCCCTGAGCAACCGGGTCTAGTGAGAAGTGTCTGGGCTCAGAGCAAGGGGGTTGGAACTAGCTGATCTATGAGGTGCCTTCCAACGTAAGCCACTCAGTGATTCTGTCATTCCAGGGTTTTGTGATTCTAGGGGGTTTTTTATTCTATGATTCTATTATTGATCTTTCAGCTTAACAGAATTCAAGTCCTCAATCACAAATGAGTAAAACCTAACTGCCTTAAACAGTGGCCAGAGAAATATCAACTCATGCTACACTGAATGTGCATTTCCAAATGACAGAAAGCCCTGATATCAGCCCTAGCACCAGGCTTGCCAACTGCACAGCAACCTTTTTTTTAGATCTTTCACACTGACTTCATGTAATACTGATTGCAAGGTTTACTTTTCCCCATGTAAGCTAAAAATAGTAAAAATGTAATTGGTATTTATGGCAAACTTGCAAGCACTGCCGGGGTTTTAGATGACCACATACCTTACTGGAGTGTCAGGGTGTCAAAAATTGGTCAAGCTTTCTTCTAAAGCTTTTTAATATCGATACAGCCGGCAGAAGTTGCCTGAAAACACTTAAAATTGCGGTAAGTTATGTAGGTGTGAAAGCCTGTTTTTGTTGTAAGTCCTGATTTGGGAAATACAGGTTTTGTAATTATCCCTTGTTTCTACTTCAAGTCCCGTTTTACACCCGAAAGATTATAAATGTTCAGTTCAGGAAGAATCATGCAGTGGCTCTTATAGGATGCGTAAGATCCTGTAAGATTAAGTGAGGATACATTGAGACATATCAATAAGACATAGTTTACCAAAATTCTTGAAATCTGCAGAAGCCTTACACTTTAATTTGCCTTTTGATCCTGGAAAAATTAAAAAAATATGTAGGAACACGCAGTAGTTCTGCAGCATGGCCAGCTCCTGGCAGCACTGCTGGATCGTCTTGTCTCTATGCATCTGCTGTCATGGAAGAGATTCTTTTTTTTAATCAGAGGGAGCTTTTCACCTAAACTGCAGTTCTTACTCAACCGTGTCAGATCTGTATGCAAATATAGCCACGGAAAATGGGTGGACGCCCAAGGTGCCCTTTTACGATGAGGCAACATAGCCACATGCCAGGTTAGAAACTCCCTTTTATGGTTAGAGGCACGATCACCAGTGAGGCGCTCGCTTGTGAAATACCATGGGAAAGGCACAAGTTCAGAGGTGATCAGCATGAGCTTGTAAGCCAGTTACGTGGGAGAAGCTTCTTCCCCAGCTGGAAGTTGTGCCTTTATAAAGTAAGAAAGAAAAAAATACTGTAAGGTAGGAGAGATCACACAGGAAGTTGTGCAGCCGTGCAGTCCAGTGCTTTCTCCTTGCAGAAGGTAATCTAGGGTCTTGCTCCCAGTTGCCAGGATTAGGGATCATGCAAAAGCACAGCAATGAATCCTGGAGTCACAAGTTCTGCCCTTCTTCCCTTTCTTCTCCTAAGGTGTAGAAAAGTCTACATCCAGCCACTTGGTCCATGAGTTTTACCAGACCAAGGGAGCTTCTCTGGGGGAAATAACATTTTTGCACCAGTTTGAACACTGATTTCTGACTGTTCAGTTGTACTAACCAGTACAGGTCTTTGCTTTTGCTCTTTAACCTTAGCTTCACTTCTTCACTTTCAAAATCTGTCAGCTAGAATATTCAGTCTCACTATCCGTCCCAGGAGGAACACCACCATTCAGAGATCCTTGGGAATTATCCTTCATATATGGTTTTCTTATAAAATAGATCTGGATATTATTCCTTACTGGGATACTGTACTCCACAGAACTATTAAAAAATGCAGCTGCGCTATTTCTAAAGTCAGTTGTTTCATAATATAAACAGTTGGCTAAGTACAGCTTAAAAACCTTTTGTCATTCTTTTAATAACTTGGTTTCCATATTAAAAACTACTTCTCTGGTTTTACAATGGGCTGGGCTGGTGAGACAGGTTTCTGTGCAGGTTCATAGAACTTGTAATTCTCGCTTCTTTTCCTGGATTTGCTCAGTCGTACTTTCCCTGCTCCCTGAGGGATCCAAGGAGTTTGTAGCAGTTTGAGTAATCCATAAGTAAAGGTGGTGATTTCTGGAAAGCCGTATCTTGGCATTCACTGCCATTGCGAAAGAGTTAACCTGACCGACAGCGCTGTCCTTGAGAATCCGGTCTCAGGAAGTCTAGGACACTTCATTCAGCTTCCAACATTTGAACTCAGAGAAAATCAAAATCTTGAAACAAAATGACCCATTTTGCTTTAAAAACACAGACAGATCCTCACGAGCAGACAGGTGAACCACAGAGATATTACCTTTGCTTTGTGGGATAACCAGCATGCAGGTTGGAGTGGTTTTGATTCTGACACCTTTTTCTGGATTACTGTGAGCCAACATCCTAGATGCACAGACCTCAGGGCCCATGAAAACACACCATCAGTTCTCTATTCCAGGTGTTACGTGCTTATCCCATAGATCAGGGATTTTCTGTACAAAATTTTACATAAGCCCACCCAATTCAGTCAGTGACATTTTCAGGACCATTAAAACAATGCTGACTGGTGGCAAATGAAAGAGAAGCAGATGCCTAGACATCGAATTGAAACACCCTTCTATATAGTTTTGGCTGAATTGCTTAAAGTGGTTCTGGACAAAGATTTATATATTAAAATTTAGATGTTGTTTATTATTATTGTTGTTAAAGAAATGAGGATTTCTCTTGCCACGCTACAAAACTCTGACTTACAAGACTAAGCGGTAGAATTATAGGATCATAGAATCAGGGAAGCACAACGGCCGGAAAGGACCTCCAGGATCATCAAGTCCAGCCCTCATCCCAACATCTCCCTAACTCCTAGACCCTTAGTTTTCTCGGGTTTAATATGGAAGCAGGATACTTTCCACATTATTTGTTGAAAAGATGCTGCATTGCATTGTCATTCTCACAAAGACAGTAGAAAATACGGTATGAAATTGTTGCTGTCGCGTTTTGTGATTTGTTTTAAATAGCTGGTTTTTATTTCTGGCTGATGTAAATATTTACCATTATCTAAAATAGCTGCTATGATTCATTATCTTCCTTAGTCATGACACAGAAAACATTTGGTCAAAACAGCTGACACTGAATTAATTCTTAAAAAGAACTAAGATTCACATGAAAATAGAGAAGCTGCCTTATCTGCTTTATGGTTAGTTAAAAACAGGGGACACATTTATAAGCATAAGGAGTTAGATCTGGAAACAGTGTGAACCACCTTCAGCTTAACCCATGAACTTTCCACGTAATGATAATAGCTGAGATTTCAAAGCATTTGTTTCATCCACGTAAGACTGGATTTTTTTTTATATTTGGTAATGTGGGGAAGGTGCTCTGGTGGTTCAGACACCATCTGCAGTGCTGGAATGTCCCAGCCAGAGATCATTTTCCCTTTCAGAGCAGGTGTTTGCTTCTACAGGGTTTCAAACAACACATTGGAGTGCCCTTTAGATCACAAAAATGTGAAATCACTCTCCTTTTCCATCATCATATAATACCATGGGAATCACAAAGAAGTTTTTACAGCAAAACTTTTTGAACTCAACCATGTAAATAATGGGAAATAAAAGGTTAAATCATTATGCCCCATTTAGGCATAAAATTAGCACAAAATTGCTGTAAACATGAGTTTTGAGATTATTCAAATCAAGGATAAGTGGAATTCTCTTAAGTCAGTCAGCAGGAAGAACAATATTTTGACATTAACGTTCTGAGCCAAATTTTGAACCATTTTGAGCAAGCGTTCATAAGAGAAGAGATGAGTGGTCCTCGCTAAACACTCAAAAAGAACAGTTGTCTTCTTCTCCCCTTCACGTCCTTGTTCTCAAATCCCTATGTATGTTATTAATTTCAACATTGTTATTTTTATTATTACTCTCAGGCTGGGTAGATCGGCCTCATGACTTCCGAGGCCAATGTAAGTCACAGATATTGGCAAGAACAGTATTCATTTGGGGAAAGTAACAGTTTTTTTACTTTAAAAAATCCTTACTTGTTGCTGTCTTTCAAGCTGTGGTTATTACCTGAAAATTAAATTGCTGTCTACTACTTTCTAGTGCTCAAAACAGAAGTTTCTTACGGCACATTTAGCTGAAAGGAGGTTGATTTTGCACGTGAAACGAAGATTTCTTGTATACTGCTTGACATTAGTAAATATTATTCATTTGAATGTCCTGAGAAGCAACAATATACAAGAAGCATCCAGATTTTACAACTGGATTTACTGTTGTGTTTGAACAAACATTTCCTTTTCTAACCACAGTCCATTCATTTATTTGCTTGTGCTCTTATTTCCTTTGGAATATCTAACTGCTATGGAAAAATTCAGAGCCAAGGGGCAGGCATGAGGAAAAAAATGACAAAGTTTCCACATAGAGCTCTGTCACTGGTATGGCATGTTGTAAACCTGTGGGTCTCTCTAAATCCACCCTTGTCAGCAGTATCGGTACTATCTGCAGTAGTCGTAGCATGCTGATCCGTATCTCATCACCAAGATAAATATTTTTAAGAGAATAAAGTAGAATCCAAATCAACTCTAGTATATTATTTGCAGTAGAGCCCCAGAATTTGGAGGCTTTTACTCCCTCTTTTGCTAATGAGATTTTTATCCCTGTCTTCCAGTTTCCACTTGAAGCCTTTGGCAGGAGGTTTAAGAGGGAAAGAAACTGAATTTGCCATTAGCTCTGGAATTGGATTTGTCCAAACCTCCCAGACAGAGATGCGCTACAACGTCCACCTTGGCAGTTCCTCGGGTAATGAAACGTTAGGAGGTTTATTTTCAAAGGAATTCACCTCAACCCATCTAAAATTGCAAATACTTGAAAAGAGTAGATGTGCTTTGAAAGAGCAGTTCAAATGTGGGATTTACATCTGTTTGTATATAGGAGTCTGTGCGTTTTGTATGTTTTCTCAAAGGAAGAAAAACTGCTTTCTCCAGCTTTCTCAAAACAATCTACATCTTTTTCCCATGCACGACATCCTAAAAACAGCACAATGTGCTGGACAATTACCTCACTCAGAAAAGTTCTCAAGAAGATAATAGAAATGCTTTAATGCAATTTGGCTTCCCAAAGGATGTCTCTACATGGATAGATACTTTCCAAGCCACGCTGGGGTTGAAACAAGGATCGTCTAGAAGACACGCTCCTCCCTAGACTGAGCTCCTTATTCTCCTGCTTTTTACATACAGAATGTGGCATTATGGTCCAAGAAGTTATTTTTTCTTCCCGATTGTTTTAGCATTCTATTGTTTTACAGTAAAATGCATGGCAGCAAGGCTCCTTGCAAATGTCTCGTGAAAGTTTTGGCCTCAACACCAGATATTTTTGTTGCTCCAGAGACTGTGATAAACATCGTGCACTGAAAACAGCAACTTTATTAAGAAAATTTTTGTTAGTTTGTCCAGCATGATTTTCATAGCATGAGGATCAAAGCTCGTACAGTAGGGCAGAACCCTAAGCATAGACAGTCTTAGAACAATTGTATTAAGGAAGCGTATTTCAAAATGCTTTTACCTTACTATGCTATAGCTCTAGCACAGATATTGCAGAAGGGTGTGAGGAGTTTCTTTTCTTAGCCTATTGACAGATAGGCTCAGATTCTGAAGTAGATGTGAAGGTGGTATCTCCACAGTGATCTAAAGCGCAAGAGGCCACTTACAGACAGAAAGAGATATTTGCTACAGCAGAAAAATACTCCAGTTGAAAAGGAAGCTATTTTAACATTTCTCTCATGCTTATTTGAGGCTTTTTTGCATATTCTCAGCCCTAAACCTGGAGGGAGTGTTTCTGCAATCCCACCTGGCAGCAGACAGTGATGCATCATTCTGCAGAAGTGGACTTGCTCATTTCCTAGGCTCCAGTGAGCAATTCCACCTTAAAAAACCCTTTTGTTCTTGCAGGACTGGGAACAATGTTTTAGTTTAGTACTAAAGGTCTGGGCTTGTTTAAAGGCTTCACAAAATATCCTGTGAATAATGGGCTGGAGAAGGCAGTGACATAAACTTTTCTGATGTCTGCCTGCAAGCCATGAACACTTTTGTTGCTGTGGTCACTTCCAGTTTGATGTTACTATTCCAACCGGGTCACTGATAAGGAAAGGCTTCTTCACTAAGTGCCGACTAGTATTAGTGTCTCATCAATTGAAATAAGTAAGTTTTGGAATTCAAGGTCTTTTGGACACACAGAGTTCTCAGTGGGCTGGAGGAGGCAGAGGTATGCCCCTGTTGCCCCTGGGAGATGGTGTTCTTCAGATAATGGCACACCAGCTCTAAGTAAGTACAGTATTCTTTCACAACTATGTTGGAAAGAAATCTGAGTCATCTTTCTGCCCTTTGACCTCAAACGTCCCTTCAATTTACTGCGTATGACTATCAGAAATCTTCTTTGTCTTGCTCTGCAGAGACAATTTACAGCAGCCAGATAGAAAGACCTATTGTTCAGGAGTTAGTGAAAGTGTTTCCTGCCACTGCCAGAACAATATGCAGTGTCCTACCCACAGAAGTTTTATCACCAGTAAGACAAAGCCCAACAGTCCCATCAAACGGACGGATGAAGTGCAATCCGCTTTAAATGAAAACACATCAACCAGGAAACCTGGGATTATTACAAGGGCAAAATGCAAACAAACTTAGTAGAAAGACATGAAATTTTAAAGGTATGAAACACAAAAATACCCACGAATACCAGGATAGCTTGTTATCTCAGTTGACATCATGGTTATGTTTGTTCTCACTTTGTCTCAGAAAAATTACAGCTGTCGTTACATCTTACAATGGGACATTAATGCAATCCTTCTTTTTTTCCCCTGAGTGGAGTAACAAAAACGAGGCTTTTTACTTAGAAATCCCAAAAAGCCTTACACATGCCAGTTTGTAGCATCATAGTCTTACGGTTGGAGAAATACAAGGATTGAGACAGTGATGTCAGAAGAAGAAGAGCAATTTTCATCTCTGTTCTCTTGTGTGGGTTGCATTTCCCTGCACTCGCTCCAGATTGACTCTTACTTGCCATCTGTATTAAGATAAGCAGAGGAGAGAGACAAGTGATTGGAATCTACACACAGGGTGATTCACAGCTTCTTGCCACATGAAAAGAGAGTAAGCACGGAGGAAGAAGGGATAAGGCTTTCCATTTACAGTGATTCAAAACTGTTGCTAAAAAGCGAGCACTTGATTCTTAATTACTTTTCTAGAAGCTTAGAGCAACACACTAGAAAAGGGACAAGCTAGATTGCAAACAATGACTACGAGAAGTTGTATCATTCTTAAGGAGTATCACTTAAGAAATTACTCCTCCACACACTCCCAACCTCACCCCATGCCACAGGCTTCCCCACT